>VDFB02000003.1:110330459-110644283 GCA_007258455.2 Sequoia sempervirens | reverse complement strand
TTATCTTTTGCCAAATTTTGAAATCTAGGTTATGGTAGTAAATGCTTGTAGGCATTCTTAACCTTCTCATAAGAAGTTTTCTAGTGTAAGATAGTCTGTTGAATGCATTGCATGCATATTTAGATGTCAATATAAGATTGTTTGGTGGATGCAACAGTAGTGGGTTTTGCAAAAGTAGGAACTATCTTTTTGATGTTCAATAGGAGATTTGACAGTATGGAAAGGTGAACAGGTGCATATTCGTTTGGCTATGTTGTGGTTGGAGGCTTCTTAATTGCTGTTAATAAAGAAGCCTCTGCAGTTGTGTCCTTTTGGATCTCTCACCATTCCATCACCATCTCCTAGGTGCCTAACCCCTCAGCAAGGATCAGCACCTGGTATGTGCTACCACACCCTTCCATCATTATCATATTTGGCAATAATACTGCTTTTTCTGGTAGTATTCTTTACTATGAACTTCTTTCCCTATTTTTGTAGTTTATTTCCTATGCAGCAACAAATTGGGATCTTGGCAATGAAACCAAATGTGGACAAGGTTTGGATAAGTCAAGTCAGAAAGTTAATCTCAGGGTGATACAATATGAAGGAAACTATTATAGTTATGGCAGATAAACATATCAGCAAAAGAAAGATTATAGACAATCATAAACATCATAAGACTACTTCATTCATATATTCATATCATTCACTTCTTATATACAATGTACATTCATTCCACAAGCATAGATATATACATCACATATGCTTGGGTGATATATTTCTTACAATACAGTCATTCATATATATGCCCTTCTCCTTCCCTCCATCTTTCTTTGTGGTATAGGTGGATGCTAATATAGCTTAATAAAGGTTCAGGGCCACATCCTTCTGTTAGTCTTTGTGTCTTATCCTCTGTTAAGAGGTATCACACATTGCTGAATGTTACTGCAATGTACTTATGTGCTGTGGTAATTGTGGCTTGTTCTGTTTCGCTTCTGGTTCCATGCTTCAACATTTAGTTTCTATAAGGTTTTCACATTGAAGCAATCTCTCAATCTCTCTTTGCTCCAAGGAAAAATGAGAAAAGAGCTTGATATAACTGGAACAAATCTGATAGTAATTGTTCTCTATTTCAAATTCTAGCATTTGGATTTAATGTTACATTCTTCCAATCATTTTACCATGCCATGATTTTAAGCATAGGAAGTCTTAAACTAGAGGTCTGAACACCTAGAAAGCAAAAAAGTTCAATATAATTGCAGAATAGCTTTTTCAATATAGTACACATTGCGTGTTCCTGTTGCAAAGAATTTGGTTTCCCAAATCTAGGCATCTTATTTTAATTTTTCATTATTTACTATCCATTTATAACTTCTAAGTTTTTTTCTAATATATTTAACAATCTAGCATTTCAAACACTGCCTTATTAAGCACCATTCCACTCTCTGTTTTTAGCAATCATGCAAGGACATAAAACTTAAATGTATTTATTTACATTTGCAGCCTTATGCAAGAGCCTTTTAGCTTGGTACCTGTAATATGGATTATTCAGGAGGATACTCTTGGAAAACGTCTGAGACTTTATGCTTCAAATGGCTGGAAGCACATTATTTCAGAGTGGCAGCATACCTTTCAACGAGCAGATGTTGTGGTGTTTCCAGACTATACCCTCGCAGTAAGTGGACAAAGTTTCTGAGTTGCATTACCATGAAATGCCAATGGGATCAAAATCTTTCCATAGTTATAATCTCAATTCCTATATTATACAAAGTAAAAAATTGCATACAAAGCATGGTGGTGCCTAACTTTTAATTTCTTTTACAGATGATGTACAGTCAGCTTGATACTGGAAACTTCTTTGTAATATCTGGTTCTCCACATGATGCATGGGTTGCACAAAGATTTTCAGCATTGCATGGAAAAGAGGAATTACGAATGAGTTTAGGACTCCATGAAGAGGATATTGTTGTGCTTGTGGTTGGTAGTCCTTTCTTCTACAGTGGTTTGTGGTGGGAACATACCATGGTATTGCAGGCCCTCCAACCGATAGCATTAAATTTTATCAAGCATCATCGTAAATCAATTAAACTTGTATTTCTGAGCCGAAATTCAACAGGTGGCTATGCTATTGCTTTGCAGGTATGGATTTTCTAGATTTTTGGTGGATAGTTTGGATTGGCATGTTGTATTTTGATATTCTTCCATGTGTTAGTTACTTGTGACCTAAGAGAAATGGTGCCCATAAAGTTATTTTTCATTTGTTAATGCATATAATGTCTTGCTTTAGATTGCTTTGTTGAATTCAAGACTATTCTATTGTAAAATGAATATAAAAGAATATTGCTTCATTTTCCTTGTAACCTTTACTCAGCAGATCTGTTTATCCAGAATAAAGTAGCATGTGCTTAGCTTGTTTGCATTTGCTTTAAATGACAAATAAAAAATGACACAATCATGACTGCTGACATGCAATCTAAAGAAAAACTTACATATTATTTGTAGGTAAGAATGAAAATAAAATACAAAATAGTAATGAGAAGGTGAGTGGCCTCCCAATACCATTTTGCAGTCAACATTTGGTATAATCCAACTCAGAATTATAGTTGCCAAGAGTTTTAACTGTAGAGTGAAATTCCTACTAGTAAAATATTCTGTGCAGGGTCTCAGAGGATCAATTTTATGCATCATGGCTTCGGTTATTAACCAAGTTGTATTTGATTTAAGGATCTTAGACTAGCGAACCTTACAAAATTGGTTTTTTCATTCATTGAGACTACTAAATTCTTGAGATGTAGGTGTGCACTATCTTGAGAAGAGGAGGGAGAATCTAAAGGCTCATTAATTCTTGCAACTATTCTAGGAATTCAAATGTTCAAGGAAATGCAAACAAGATAAAGTAAAGAAGATCTTGGCTCAATATTTTAAAATAACCACTGTATTCCTTTTGATAGAGCACAAGTATTTTGGGTAGTTGTATCCCAAAAGGGTAAAATCAAATGCCAATCAAACAACATGATGGGAGCTTAATTAGTCAGTTTTCGTTGGATAGTAAGAACTTTTGCAATTATAGTCTTTATAAACTGCAAACTTACATTCTTCTAACTATATGTGAAGATTAATCTCCATATGAAGCAAATCAAATTGAAGGCCATACTTTCTGATCTGTAATTGCCTTGGATATTCTAATGTGTGATTCTCTAACACGGATTTAACATTAACTGTGTGTTGATCCAATGCAACTTGCTAATGAAATCAATTTACATAAGGTGGATTGATGTGTTGCAACAGCTGTTTCCATCTACAACTTTAATTCAATTTGCAACGTATACATGCACAAACACATGCCTTCAATACTGTGAAATCAGATTTCATACCCTTGAATGCTATACTACCATTATGTGATTCTTCTCATCCACAAATTCAGTTATGTATTAAAAGAAGTATATGATGATGCTTTAACTTGTATGTGATGATTTTATTTTTACTTGCTTTTGTAAATTGCGAATCAGAGATTTAAAACTCAGACTTGGGAAAATCCCGGCAGCAAATTTTTTGACAAGAACTTGGTAATGGAAAAAACTCGACAAAAATTTGACACACTAAAAATATACATAGATTCATAAAATGAACTTTAATACCATACAAAAATTCTGCTAAAAGTCATAAAAATAAAAAAATGAATTGTGAGAACACATGAATGATTCTTAATAGTGTTATGCCAAAAAGGAGTACAATGCACATCATAATGCTACATGATGATTAATCATCATTTTAGAAAATAAAAAATCTATAAAATATTTTATAAAATACTTCTCTGTTAAAGCTCCTCATTGGTTGCTCCCTTGAATTGGATGCCAAAGATTTCTCTTTAGGAACAAAATCCTCCTCAAGTGTATCGTCATCCAAGGTAGTTCCTCCATATGCTTCGCCTTAAGCTTCCACTTGGGCCTATGCTTTTGCTTCCCACTGCTCTCCTCTTAAATAGCAATCTTGTCGGCAATTCAATCTGAATATAGATTAAGTCTCCTTCCTCTACGCCTTTTTGACGTGAAGACATAGGTTGAGGCACACAAAAATGAGGTCTTTGAGTTGCTTTAGGGTTTATTGTACTTCTTTGTATGAACGGCCTCAAATATATTCCTATTACACTCACACCTAGAAGTGCTATGGGCCTGACACAAAATGCGTATGGCTAGGCTCTAAAGATTTGATTTTTTTGCACCATAATCTTCCCACTACAAATTTGCAAATAAGAAATTTAGAACTTTATAGATAAACTAAACTTGTAATTGTAAAAGAAGTCTAGTATCAATGAGAATATGATTGAACTTGTGAAGGAATATTTTTTTAACCAAGCTGTTGGGTCATTCTCCTTTGAATGCATAGAGGTGAAGAAAACAACCTCACATTGCACCCTTGTAATCTGGAACTCTTCAAAAATTGTGTCTTTGAGGGTGTTGCCGTTTGTCATCCTCTTTATGCATGTATTGAGGCCCTACCATAGCGTCCTCAATAGCCTTAAAGGAACTGAAGAAGAAAAAAATGGTGTTAAGTAGTAGGCTATTTCATGTATGGGTTGATGGAGCTGCCTATTCCAATTGATTAATTATGCACCAAGTGGGTTCATATTTTCTTTTATTTTTCCTAAGTTACCGGTTCGGGTTCGGTTCACCGGTTCGGCTAAAATTTTTTGGGGGTGGGTCCGGTTCGTTTTGGGTTCGTTAGTACAAAAAACATGTAAAAATAAAATATATATATATATATGCAGCCTTGAAGCAAGAATTAGGATTAAAATATCACATACATCATATAAACAACAAAACCACCATAAACTTGAATGTCATTTAAAACATGCATGATAAATATTCATCGTTGAAATTTGAATTGTGGTAGCTTGATATACAGAATCTATTGATGCCAGGGTTCAATTTGTATGATTTTGAAAAAAGAAGCCAACTGAGTAGAGTTATCAGCATTCTTCAGAAATCATAAGAATTTGTTTATACACTAGCCATTTTGATGTCTTCTTGCAGTCTCAAACATTATTTTGTATCATTGTTACATTGGTCTTGAGAGTGGTAACTTAATATAGCTCCCCAATACAAAATTTGTTTACCTGTGCAGTGTAACAGTGGCATAGGCAGATTTTTCTTTGAAAGAACCAAAGGGTGACTGCACAATCGAAGTGTATAAACACATCTTTTTGTAATATCAAGGATACTTTTTGAATCTTCCATGCATTGCTAAACTAAAAGGAAAGGTCTTTCGCCTAATCTGTATGCAGCCATGCTTTTGACATTGTCAAAAAGAGCAAAACAAATGAATAAGAATGAGGTAGTTAAGGTGTTTGAAGTGATTAAAGGTCACTTTTAGGGTTCCCTTGGGCGTGGGTCAAAATCAAACTCTATAAAACATTAAAAAATTGCTCAAAAAAACACTTTTTGGATGCCTAGGCACGCAGGTTCTGTCTTCGTTCGCCTGGGTTCTGTCTGGGTTCTGTCCGGGTTCTCTTGGGTTCTGCCTGGGCAAACCAGACCCAAAAATGAAGGACCCTGGTCGAACCCACAGGCGAACCGAACCAGGAGCGAACCAGGAGCGAACCAGGACCAGGACCCAGCCTAGAACCCAGCGAACCGGCTACTTAGTATTTTTCCCATGGTAATGTTGGATGGCATCCTACATCATGTTCATGACCTCATATGAATAACCCATTGGGTTTTTTCTATTTTCCATCATGTTTTTAGTACAGGGATGTCAGGACAGATTTTGGGGACAACAATCAGGGAGACCATTTTTGGGTGTACTCTTTTATCTTGTTAGGCACCCAAGGGTGTTAGTAGACATTTGGTGATGTTTGTAGCTTCTTCAACCACAATTTTGATCTCTCCAATTTCGCTTCTGTATTCAATTAGTATATCAATTCAATTCAATGGACAGTACAAGGGCTCCAAAAAGTTAGTTTGGTGCATCTCATCAAGAAGTTTCCTTGCTGTTGCAAATGTTTTTGAATTGTCATCACAAAATTTCACAACCACCTTCTCCAACATATTGCATAAAGTCCGAGCTTTTCTCATTCATGGGAGGCATCAATAGACTTAAAGAACACCAAATGGTCACTTGAAGCCAATAGAAAGTTAATCAATGTTTGCTTCCTACCATCTGTCCATGCATCAGACAAAATACTGAACTCTTTTTAAGCCAAATTCCTTTTTAATCTTCTACTATCACCTCAGTATTTTTCACAACTTACTCTAACAAGGGCCCTCTCAAATCGTTTAGATTAGGTGCCTTGAACCCTTTCCTATCAATTGAGCATTCATTGACCAGTGACTCCCAATATGTGCTCCTCGCAACATGAAATGGTATGTTATAATAGCAAAAATTGCAGCAACCATCGACTCTTCATGCTGCTTCTTCTGGTTCCAAGCAGCTTCAGGTGAAGGTTGCATACCAAGAATATTACAAGTAATAAAAAAGTCCTACAAATGTGACCTAAGTCCCAAAGTTCACCAAATTTTTCCTTACAAATTCAAAACTTGGCAAACTTCAAGCAGTTCAAAAACACCCTAAAATTTCTACAGAATGTTAGGACTTCTACTTTTATTGAAAAATAATTGATTCATGTTCGCCAGGGTTTCTATAGGGCATATTATTTTCAGATACGAGAACAGTCATTATTTACATAATATTTCATTGCTTATATTGGGTCATGCCAAAGATTCAAGAAGGAGATTGTAGCTGCTGTTTACTGTTTGCTGCAAGGTTTGATCTCAAGTTTGTTGCTGCTGTTTGAGTTTGGCTGCCTAATATTTGAATTTAGGCTCGAGTTGGTGTTTAATCATGGGCAGGAGTGCTGGCTGCCATCAAACTAATTTCCATTTTCTCTGCTGCCATTAATGCTTCTTTTCCTCCTGCTGCCATGATTTTTGATTCACAACTTTGAATTAGATTTTTTATTTTTTGGTAAAGGGTAAAAAGCAGGATTTTGAAAGAGTCTGAACCTTTGTACACACAAAAAACAGAGCCTACAGGCCCAACAAGAGGCTGCCCCACAAAAGGCATAAAGGAACAGGACCACAGCCTTGCAGAATTAGATATTTTTTTGATTAAGGGTACCAAAAAAGGGTTTCGAAAGGGCTCCCCTCCCTTTTACAGCAAGAAACCAAAAAGATGATAGGAGATCAAAACAAAAAAAGCTCCTTACACAAGGTTAGCCAAGAGGAAAAGTCATGCTGCAGCAAAGCCACAACAAAATGAAGAACAGAAACAGGCATACTAAAATCAGGGCACATAATTACAATGAGTTAGGGGACACAACTGCCTCCTGTTTGTCTCTCGTAAATTCAAGATGCTTATCCATGGCCTGATCACTAGGAATATTTTACCTTACTCATATTTCTGCTCCAGGTCCTTGTACTAGGCCTCTCTTGAGTTGAATTTCCATAGGACTTTAGAGCTTCTCGAAGCATCTTAATGCTATAGGCACAGTTTTTAATTGTGGGCTTGCTAACATCCACAACTTTCTTAAGGGTTTGCTTAACTGATAACGGCTTAGCTTCCAAAACTCTAATCCTTTCCTCTTGTTTTTCGTTGGATTCATAAAGTCTACAAATCTCCTCCAACACATTCCAATCCAGCTGTTTGGGATTCACATTGACCACCGGTTGGGGATTAGTTCTATGAAGCCTCTGATGTAACACATAAATTTTCAGATTCAGTCTTTTTATCTCCAAGAAAAACCACTCCAAAATATTGTTGTGCATAGCAATTTCCTTTTCCATCCTAGAAGATCTATCCTGCAACAACTCAACGATAGAAGATAAATCACCAAGTCCAAAAGACGATTGGCATGAAAACTTGGTAGGCATTGAGGGATGGTCAGGGCATAAGCCTTTGTCCACAAGGAAACCAAACTTGGCAGCACCATTGTCTTCCACAAACTCTTCTAAGCATACACATTCCCACCAGACAAATTAGAGCCCAAATTCTCACCACCTCTAGCAGGGGAAACAATTTCCTTTTTCTATTGCATTGCTTAGCATCAAATGAAACCTGCGCTCTGAACATAGGATTCAGGAAAGGGGGGAGCTAGGTTAAGAGCATGAGACACCAGAAGAAGAATAAAGGATTGATGCAGAAAGACCATGGTGTACCTCCTGAACAAAGTATTCTAAGGACATAAGTAAAATGAATGGTAAACTGACCAGCTTATTTTGACAGAAATGACCTAGGAGCATAAAGTGAAAAGAAAAGATACATTTAAATATTCTCTCAAGAGTAACATACCATTGTTCATAGGGCAACCTCATTCCACAGCTTTGGGAGGGACCCTCTGATATAAATAATATTAGATCTATGATTTGTAGTTGAAATATTTCTCTGAAGATGGGCAAGACAGCTTACTTGAAGTGTCAGACTGCAAACAAGCATGTTGTTTCTTTTTTAATCAGAGTATTTATATATGAGTATGATTGAGTGAAGATAATGAAAATTCCACAAACAAGCATAAAGTTTGTTGGGGATGTTTACAAAATATCAATTTGTAGGTGCCAGAGATAGACAATGAAAAGGACTTTAAAGAGTACAAAAGTTGAGCTTTAAGCAAGCAACAAATATTCTGATCTAATTTTCCTTCTAGCTGTTAAGAAAAAAAAAGACAGACTTGGACTGCAAACATAACAACAAAAACAGATGACCAGGAAAGTAATCCTTAGCTTTATGTGTTGTTTCTGTTGAGGTTGCAGTGTTGTTTCCCATTGTGAGGTCCGACAGGTATCCTTTCTTTCATTGCTCCAAACCCACCACTTGGGTTCCTCTCCTTGGCCTCGTGGCTGCATCTTCCATTGTTGTTCAGGACCTGTGGTTTTGATGAAGGATAAATCTTTAGAGCGAGGTGACCTTTGTGGGTTATGGAATTGCTGGAAACTCTGTCTGGCCACTAAGTTATCTCTGTGTAGCTGCTTTGCACTAAGGATTCTTTTAATTTCATCTATTCTAGCGCACTCTGATATCAATACCCTAACATTTGCAAGGTGCACTCTGATATCAATACCCTAACATTTGCAAGGCCTTGCTCTTGCTTGTTCATGTGGCGTTTGGTTATCTTTTTTCAAAGTTGCATGGACATGGATATGGATACAGATACAGCCATTTTTCAAGACCCTTAATATGGATATGGCAAGATACGGCATTAATAAAAAAACCCATATATATAACACAATTTTCTAAGTTATTCAAAGATTTTTTCATTATTTTAGAAGCAATATGGACACATAATTGCTACATATTCCAAAAAAATAATATTTAAGTATAATTTCATCATCAAAACAAAATTGAAATATATTGATAGAATCACATGCTATCAAAAATATCATTACTGTTCTCTTGAATTGGAGTTCTAGATCATTAAGATTCTCTGAAGAGCTAGGATAGTTGGATTGAGTTTGACCACATACTAGACTTTGTGAACTAGATGAAGATGCACCAGAGGATCCTCCTACTATGTTAGAATTCTCAAGAATGGGATTGAGATGTGTCAATGCATGTATGGATACATCAATGTCACTCATCTCAAGCTGCACGTCCCAAAGTCTATTAGGTCCCTTCATGTAGTTTGTTGAGGAATGCGACAAGAGACAAAGATTGGAATGAACATATACAGGGTCCTCTACTTTACTAGCTGCCAGCCTATTTCGTTTGACTGAATGAATGAAGCTATATGTGCTCCAATTTCTCTTAGATGCAAAAGAACTTGAAACCTATAAAAAAAATTGATGTTACAAGTTATACAAATGCAAACAATCAAATACAAATAATTTAAATTGCAATATAATTCATATATTGTTAAACCTGCCATAGAAGTTTGTTAGCCAATTTTTGCAAATGTTTAGTCGTGGCACCATGGAAATTCCACCACTTCACAAGATCCATATCATTTTTATGTGCTATTGCATCAACATCTGCATAAGTTCCATCAGAGGATGCAAAAGTTCCAAACTCATCTCGAATCTCTACAACTCTAGGATATGTAAACATCTTTTTGAAAGCTTTTTTATATCCGTCAACTACTTCAATATCTATATTTGGTGCTGTCCTATTTGGCAATGCCTACATTTCAAAATGGTAGTACTTGGGGTTCAAAGCATATCCCAAAAGTTGCAAAAAGAGTTCTCATTTTATCCCACTTCTTCTTGGTTACCTCATATATTTGTTGTAAAAAAATTTAGAGTGGTCTTACCCTTTTGTTATGATTATGTCTCTAACCTGCTCTACCATTGTATCTATGCAATCATAGATGTCGCCCAATATTGGCTTATTTGTGTCACAATGACGAATGAGGTTGTATATTGGTCCAGTGAAAGATAGCAAGTAGTCTACTTGAGCCCACCAATCATCATCAAGAATGAGTGTCCTAATATTATTTGCTCTCTTTGTTTGAGATTGCCACCAAAACTACCCAAATATCACTAATCACCATACTTTTTAAGGCTTGCTTCACATCCACAAGTCTTTTAAGAACAATGTAGTGCTTGGCAAAACTAGTGTCAACTACCTACAATTAAAAAATAATAATTTTTTAATAATATAAAATATATTTAAAAGATTTATAGAAAGTATATTTTGAAATTTAGAAAATTTACCTTTAGCAGCTCCAACTTAGCGAATTGTTTATAAATAGTTTGTGACATGTGATGATTAGAAATAAACATTTGAATTTCTTTTGCTTCTTCATGAATCTTTTGTATCCATTGAATTTTGCCAATTTTTTGTAACATTAAGTTCAAAGAATGAACTGCACAAGGAGTCCACCAAATGTTTGGGAATCTTGCCTCTATGAACAACCTTGCTGCTCTACATACTTTTGCATTATTTGTGATCACTTGGACAACATTTTCTGACCCCACTGACTCAATTGCTTCAATTAAAGTATTGGCAATAAATTGAGTGTCTTTTTCATCAACCTTGCATCCATGGCCTATTTCATCAGTGGCCTATTTCATCAGTGGCCTATTTCTGGCATCATTCCATCCATCACAAATGATAGAAACCCCTGAGCTTTTCCATGAAGGTTGAATCACCTGTAATTGTTTGCCAATAATGTCTTTTTCTTTAGCCAAAAGGGTAGTACGAACCTTCTCATAGCCCGGACTTTTGTATCCTTTTGGTGCTTCATTAATTGATCTAACCGTCTCTTGCCAATATGGAGAGCGCATCACATTAAATCCAATTCCATTTGCATATAAGCAACAAGCAATATTTTGATTAGAATCCTCTCGGCTTTACAAATTAAATGCTTTTTTGAGAGGTCCTAAATTGCTCATCTTCTGACTTATAGATGTCCTTGAAGTTGATTTTGGATGCAAAGAGGGTCTATTTAGACTTAGAGCTGACCTTTGTTTTGATGCTTGAACATGATTATCAACTTCATCTTGTTCTTTTTGATATTTTGCAATTTTCATAGGGGACAACCCCTTCCCTGAACAACCATCAACATTTGGACCAGGACATACAACACACCCTTTCTTTGTTATGTGACAAAGGTGCCCACGAACCCTGGTATAGGAACCTCTATACTCCTTTAGACACTCATGGCATGTCCATTTGTAACCTCTACCACCTGGAATATTGTCAAGAAGGGTGACGTATTTCCATAAAGGAGATTTAGGGTCCGGTTTGATCCACTTATTATTGTTTTCTGATTCTTCGACGTCAGATGATGACGCGATGATTAATATCCTCAGTCCTACAATAGTTAAAATTTTAATAGAAAAGTAAACATAAATAATTATAAATTGATTTAAGTATCTAACTTTAACAGATTATAAGATATTGAATATTCGTTATTTTAAATTTAATTTATTATTAAATTCAAAATAATTTTCACATTTAAACCTAAATTAATTTTAAAATAAAACAAATATTTATTACTACTATCAATTAAAAATACATTCAAACTTTAAAATATAGAATAATAATTTAAACTTTAAAAAAAAGAATTCATACTTAATCTTAAAAAAATTAAATCTAAATTAATTTATATATATATTTATTAATATTATTAATTTTTTTTTATTCAAGGGTAAGCGCTTTTGACGGAGCTATGAACCGGATACAACCATTCAACAATACCACCCCAATGGGGGTTTGAACCTTGGTGGCAAGAACAACAATGCTACCTATAAACCATTACACCATGCCAATACGGCATTAATATTATTAATTAAAATAAAATAAATATTTATTAATATTATTAATTAGATATAAACTTTAAAATTTAAATATAAAGTATTAAATAATAATTTAAACTTCAAAAAAATCACATTTTTTTTTAAATGTTTTAAATCTAAATTAATTTTAAAATAAAATAAAATAAATATTTATTAATATTATTATTTAAAAATAGATTAAAAATTAAAAATTAAAATATAAAGAATATATAATTTAAACTTTTAAAATATATATATTTTCACAATTAAGTTAAAAAGAAATAAATATTAAAATCTTAATCTTTTATTATTAATTTTAATAAATTCTTATTTTATATATATATATTAAAATTTTCCTAAATTATTTTATTGACTATGTAAATATTAATATAAAAGCAGAATAAATAAGTTTCAGATACCTGGAATTGTTGCTCAGAACATAAAATGCATGCTCAGAACAACAAATCCACGCTCAAAATAGACTATAAAACGATCGTGCAGGTAAAATTGTGCAACAAAAAGTAGGTAAAATTGCGTTGCTGAAAGGAAATCCATGCAGGTAAAATTATGCAACTAAAAGTAGATAAAATTGTGTAGACAAACCTTCAAAAGAAAAGCCTCACAGTTGTTGTGGGATTAATTAAATTTAGGGTTTATTTATAACTAAAAAACTATAATTTTTGCCTCTAATTTTAGATTGAACAGTAGTTTTTTGAAGATACGGGCAATTTTTTTAGAAGCCAAAATGCCACGAATCCAACGTGGCTAAAAATAGGTTTTGTTTTGGACACACGTGGGCACGGTTTCCACATTGTACCCATTCTGGACGCATACCAGGTATAACGGTACACAAACCAGGAGAGAGGGGGTGGTGTATCCTGCAGCCTTGTCTTTTTTATACCTTTGAAGTTGTTTTACAACAAACTTGAGATTTCTTGACTATGCCCTTGGTGTGTGATTTTGAGTGTTCTATTGTTTTCAACATGCCACAGCAAAGTGTAAAATGGTTTTACTGGATTTGGAATGGTTGAATAAGTTTGTTGTTGCACTTTATAGTTGGAGATGGAGTATTTGAGGGTTTATCACAGAGCATAAAATTACCAACAATTTTAAGTTGTGTGGTGTGATGAAAGGTAGTTGTATGCTCTAGGGACAGAGAGGAAGGCATGCCGGTGCAAAATCTTGGAGGGGAAAAAGATTGGGAAAGAACCTATTCCTGGAAGTGAGATCTAAGTGCTTGCGACCTTGAGGAGTTACATAGAAATGAAACCCAACTTGTGAGCAACATGGGAAAAAGCAGAGCCAATGGTATTTTCAGCTTTTTTTTCTATGGGTGTGTTCATTGTTGCTGGTTGTAAGTATTTGAGTGTGATAAAATGGTAAACCTAATACATGTTGGTGGATTTCCACAGGTGTATGCAATCTCTTTACTTTTGTGATCTTTTTGTCTTGCTTTGCCCATGAAGGAGATTGAGAACCATGCCCATTATGGAATGTGCTATGTTTGATGATAGTAGGTAGAATGATTTAAATCATATTTTCTTTTCCTTAAGTATTTGATCATGGCTTTGGAATGTATTGTTGGTGGTTGTTTTGCATCCCTATATTCAGCTTTTATTAAAATAATATTGTTATATTTAGTTTAATGGTCAAATAAAATATTAGAATAGGCTTTCAGTATATTCTCTTCTTTAGTTACGCTTTAAGTTAGGTTTTAGTTAGGATTAGTTAAAGCTTTCAGTTAGCTTTTTAGCTTTTAGTTACTTTCAGTTAAGCCTTCAATTAGCTTTTATTAGTCTATTGATATCCTCACTATTATTAGCTCATTGTAGTTCTATATAAGAATGCGTTTGCTTCTTATTTAATCAATCAATCATCTTGGCAATAATACTATGTGTTCATAATACTGAAAGCTTTAACTGATCCTAACTGAAAGCTAACTTAAAGCATAACTAAAACAATAAAAAAGTATACCTAAAGTCTATTTTAATATCTTATTTGACCATTAAATTAAATATAACAATATTATTTTAATACCCTCCCTTAATGGTCAATCTATCAACTACACCAAACGTATCTTGAAATTTTACAAGTTTGTCAGGATTCAAAGACTTGGTTAGAATGTTTGCAGTCTAGTCATCAGTGGGACAATACTACAACATTACTAATCCATCTTCTACAAGTTGTTGTATGAAATGACAATGAAGCTCTACATGCTTGGTATGCTCATGGAAGATTGGATTCTTGGCAAGCTTTAACAGCCCTTGATTGTCACAAAACAAGGGTGAAGGCCCTACTTGAGACATTTGCATGTTTGAAAGCATCCTTTGAAGCCATACTACCTTACATGCCGCTTTGTCGATTCCTCGATATTCTGCTTCGGTTGAGGAAAGAGCTCTTGCCTGTTGCTTCTTATTGGTCCATGTGATTGCACCTGTGCCAAGGCTGAAAACATACCTAGAAGTGGACTTCCTTTCATCAATTGAACCTGCCCAATCTGAATCTGTGAACCCATCAAGCCTAGGATCTTTGATTCTGCTATACAAAATGCCAAAATCAAGTGTCCCTTTCACATATCTCAGTACTTGCTTCATTACAACCCAATGTTCTGCCTTTGGGGCTATCATAAAACGAGAAATGTAACTCACAACAAAACTCAAATCAGGTCTAGTGGCTGTAAGATAGATAAGGTTGCCCACTAGTTGCCTGAAAGCTGGCTCATCGATCACCTTTGAGTTTGTGTTAGCTGAAAGCTTCAACTCTTTCTCCATGGGTGTAGACTGTTGATGTATTCAGTGTCAGTCACTACCTTCCAGCCTAGACCGATTACAATTAAATCATAGCCTTACGGCTATTTAATTGGTGAAATCGTCTTTATGAAATGAGGCGTCATTCATCGATGATGATTAATAATTGTTTATTGAAGAGGCACGTCTTGTTATGGAGGTGCAATTTGGTCCAAGGCCGACATTATGAAGAGACAAATTATTAATGAAGCCAACCTTTCTTGTATGGGCGCGATTTCATTGAAGAGGCACATCTCTCTATGTTGAAGCTGACTTGTTATTTTGGAGAGTCACGTCTCCCTTCCATATTGTATATATAGCCATTGCCTCTCTCATTGTTAATCATCTATTCATTCGTCATTCCATCCTTGTCAAGTTCGTGTTCTTGCAAAGTGCGAATTTCTTCATTAAGGCAGTTCGATAGAGGCTGAGTTTTCTTCAGCATATTGTCTCTTTATATTGCTGTGTTGCATCACTCTTTGGTGCATGTATTCAGGCCCACATATCAGCGTTTTGTAAGGAGATCATCATTGTAATAATTCAATATATAAGTGATATATTGTTGCTGGGTTTTTCTCCCTCAAGAGGAGGGTTTTCCCAGGGTATCTGCTGTGTTCTTGTGTTGATTTTGAATTAATTTTCTGTGCATTACATCTGATCATAAAACTAACATGGTATCAAAGCGGGTTTGAAGAAGATCGTAATTAGATTTCTTAACAGCGATACTCTCTATTCTCTTTTTCATATCTTTGTCTATCTCTATTTTAGTCAAGATGGTGAACGGTCTTAAAATTGAGGATAGACTCGAGGGAGCATCCAACTACACATCATGGAGGTTCAGAATCATGCTCACCTTTGAAGAGAATGACTTGGCTGAGTTTGTGGAAACCAAAGTTCCTGAACCAACGGAGGAAGAAGAGAAGTTGCAATGGAGAAAGAAAGACATCAAGGCGAAGAAGATGTTGGTTGATTCCGTAAAGTATCATATTGTTCCGATTGTCTCCAAGTTGAAGACGGCAAGGGACATGTTCAAAACTTTGGAGGAGATGTACGAAATCAACAATAGTAGCCGGGCACTTGCACTGAAGCAACAAGTCCATCATGTGAAGATGGCGAAAGGAGAAACAGTTATTGCTTACTTCATGAGGATTTCAGAATTGAGAGATCAACTCTCTACAATTGGTCATGTGGTTGATGACAAAGACTTGACCATGCTTGCTCTTAATGGTCTTCCTTCATCTTGGGAGTCCTATATTCAAGGAATCAGTGCAAGATCGAAACTTCCTAAGTTTGATAGTTTGAGGGCAGATTGCATTTAAGAGGAGTCAAGGTTGGTGGCTAGAGGTGTTGGTCAAAGTTCAAATAATGAAAACATTCATGTTCTCGCCTCTCAATCTTCGAAGAAGAAAGGGAAAGATGGGAAGAAAGGATACTTCAAGAGGAATCGAGATAAAGGAAATGATGGTGCCCCCGCATTTAAGAAGAAGAGGGACTTATCCAAAGTCCAATGCTTTAGATGTGACAAGTATGATCACTTTGCCAAGCATTGTCCATCCAAGCCTAAGCAACAGGCCACCATTGCAGATGTTGATGATGCCTCTTTGCAGAAGGACTCTTGTGAATACTTGTTCTATTCGGCATTGTCAAGCAATGTACCTACCGACACCAACACTTGGCTGATTGACAGTGGGGCATCTCGGCACATCATTGGATTTAGGGAGCATTTATCAAGCTTGGTGGAGAGAGATTCTACTAAACAAGTTATTATTGGAGATGATGCTAGCTACTTGGTGAAAGGGATTGGGACCTCTACTCTCCATTTGGATTCCGACATTACACTACAGTTATGTGATGTCCTTTATGTTCCAGGAATCAAGCGTAATCTTATCTCCATTTCAGCCTTAAAAGATAAAGGATATCAAGTTGCCTTCTCCAAAGGCAAAGTACTTGTGTGGACGAAGAATTCCAACTTCAAGACTGCTCAAGTAATTGGTGTTAGACATGAGAGCCTCTATAGGCTATGCACTCGTCCACTTCAGGCATTAGTTCATGATTCTTCAAGCTTGTGTGATCTTTGGCATCAAAGATTGGCTCACCTCCACTTTCGAGCTCTACCTATCATGGAGAAGATGGTTATAGGCCTTCCAAAGTTCAACCAGGAGCATGAAGGTACTTGCAAAGGCTGTGCAATGGGTAAGAATACAAAAGCTCCATTTCATAGTAGAGAAAGTAAATCTAAATGTATTCTAGATCTCATTCATTTTGATTTATGTGGTCTAATGTCTTTTCCTTCTTCGAATGGTTTCTTGTATTACATTCTTTTTATTGATGACTGCTCTAGAAAGACTTGGATTTATTTTTTGAAAACTAAAGAGTTCGAGGAAGTGTTAGAAAGGTTCAAGGAGTTCAAAGCTCAGGTAGAGAACCTTTCCGGGAAAAGAATCAAAGTCCTAAGATCTGATAATGGAGGAGAATACACTTCTGGCAGCTTTTAGAATTTCTGTGTTGAAGCTGGGATTAAGAGGGAGTTCTGTGTTCGCTACAATCCTCAATAGAATGGTGTTGCAGAGAGAAAGAACAAATCGATCGTGGAAGTAGCAAAAGCCATGATCCATGACCAGGATCTGCAAACCTTCCTATGGGCAGAAGCTTCTAGGACTGTAGCCTATGTTCAGAATAGAAGTCCTCACAGAATCTTGGAAAACATGACTCCTGAAGAAGCCTTTACTGGAAAGAAGCCAGACGTGAGTCATTTGAGGATCTTTGGATGTCCAGTTTATGTTCATATTCCAAAGGAAAAGAGAACAAAGTTGGAGCCTTTTGGTAAGAAGGGAATATTTGTGGGCTATAGTGAAACATCAAAAGCCCACAGGATATACATTCCAAGTCAGAAGTTGATCAAAATCAGTAGGGATGTCACATTTGAGGAAGATGTTGCATTCAGGAGATCCAAGGGAACTCATGTGGAGATTGATAATGAAAAGTCTCCTTAGGATATGGAAGTTGACCATACTCCTGAGATTCAGAGGGAGACTTCAGAACCGAAGGAAGATATTGATCTAGTTGAGCCCTTGGAACCTACTGATGGGCCTACCGATATTGTGATTGGAAGAAAAAGACCTCTTTGGGCTAGGCAAACTATGCAAGAGGCAGAAAGGTTTGCAACTCCTAAAGGTACCTTCAGAGAAAGTAAAAGGCCCCATAAGTTCTCTAGTTATGTTGCCTTGATGAGTTAGATTATTGAGTCTGAGCCTTATAGTGTTGAGGAAGCTTCTAGTTAACAAGTTTGGAGAGATGCTATGATAGAGGAGTACCAGTCAATTCTCAAGAATGATGTTTGGGACATTGTTCTTAGACCCGAAGGCAAATTTGTGGTATCTTCAAAATGGCTTTTCAAGATCAAGCATGCGGCTGATGGGAGCATTGAGAAGTACAAGGCAAGATTCGTGGCTAGAGGGTTCTCACAAAAAGAGGGAGTTGGCTATGAAGAAACATTTGCTCTTGTTGCTCGCTGTACTTCTGTCAGAACCATCATTGCCATTGCTACATCTAGAGGATGGAAGATTCATCAGATGGATGTGAAGACAACTTTTCTGAATGGTGTGATTGAGGAAGAAGTTTATATCGAGCAACCTGATGGATTCGATGTACATGGGAAGGAGTCTCATGTTTGTAGGTTGAAGAAGGCCTTTTATGGTCTTAAGCAGGCTCCTTGTGCATGGTACGAAAGGATTGATCGCTACCTGTTAAGTTTGGGCTTCTCCAAGAATGATGCTGACTCTAATCTTTATTTCAAGGTAATTAATGGCGAAGCATTGATTTTGGTTTTGTATGTTGATGATTTGATTCTTACTGGAGAAGAGCACCTAATCATCAAATGTAAGAAGGAGTTGGCTTTTGAGTTTGAAATGAAGGACCTTGGGCTCATGCATTACTTCCTTGGCTTAGAAGTTTGGCAGAAGCCCGATGAGATGATTCTATGTCAAGGGAAGTACACCATTGATATACTTAAGAGATTTAGTATGATGGATTGCAAATCCATGTCTACACCTATGAATAACCTACGCATGGAGATTGATTGGATAACTGGCGGTATCCCTGAAGTTAACTAGACTTGATGTCTGCTATCGCGGTGAGTGCGCTGGATTCATGAATTACTGTTGCAGCAAATATATCCTGAATAACGTAACCTGCAGTTGGATATGGAGTTGAGATATTCTTTAGATGTGGACTTAGATAGGACTATCTTGATTTTGATTGGAAGGGTATTCTTAACGATCGAAAAGAGCACCTCACGGATGCTGCTTCAGTTTGGGATCTGCTATGATATCTTGGTGCAACAGGAAGTAGTCATCTGTAGCATTGAGTACAGCAGAGGCAGAGTACATTGCAGCTTGTGTGGCATCTCAAGAAGTAGTGTGGCTTCGTAAGCTCCTTGTAGGATTGTTTGGAAAATCAATGGAGCCTACTATCGTTCATTGAATAACGGTATTGAGCTTTCGTCGATCGCGTGAACATGAGGAATGGCATGTTGGATCGAGTATTATATTTGGAGATATGTGGTGTGAAAGCTATAAAGATTATGGCGATGGCGGGGCGATGAACTTTATTTTTCATGAAGCTATATCTACAAGGGATAAAGTTTGGTATTGCCGAGATAGGACGGTATGAAGTTAGGAGAATACAGCCTTAAAGAGTCTGCATTATCGATGATCCTCTTTTAGCGGAGTTCTTCTGCGTGAGAAAATTGATGGCAGAAATCGCTTTGTTAATGCATTCTTTCTCACCGCGAAGTTTTGAAGTGAAACCCTTGTTCCACGGGAGGCAATTGGATGTCGTAGTAGTAATGACTCTGACAGCATCATGCAGCGAATAAAGTGATGAACTTTCTTGTACTTTGTATTTCCGCCTGCGAAACCGTAAGGTGAAGATCATGGTAAATTGACAACATCGCGCCGATGATGAGAACCTTATACATACCATACATGGTTGTAGCCATTATGGTGAATATCATCATTTGGGAGTGATATCGCGATAATTGATATTCTTCTTTCCACATATAAGTTTGCTAGCATTTGTGGTAGACATCCGTTAGAGATTGATATGTCTTGTGCAGTTGGAAGTACTCTACCTAGCTGAGAGGGAGTGTTGATGTATTCAGCGTCAGTCGCTACCTTCCAGCCTAGACCGATTACAATTAAATCATAGCCTTACAACTATTTAATTGGTAAAATATTCTTTATGAAATGAGGCATCATTCATTGATGATGATTAATAATTGTTTATTGAAGAGGAACGTCTTGTTATGAAGGTGGAATTTGATCCAAGGCCGACATTATGAAGAGACACAAATTATTAATGAAGCTGACCTTTCTTGTATGGTAAATTGATTTCATTGAAGAGACACATCTCCATATGAAGCGACATTCCATTTTGGAGAGTCCGTCTCCTTCCATATTGTACATATATAGCCGTTGCCCTCTCTCATTGTTAATCATCTATTTATAGTATCATTTGCAAAAATGCTAGCAGCCAAGTTAGTGTTCGCGCAGGCTATGGGAAATTTCTTCATTAAAGACGGACTGGGTAGAGGCTGAGTTGCTGTACCAGCATATTGTTTCTTTATATTGCTGTGTTGCGTAATAACGTTGCATGTATTCAATTTATATCAAGCGTTTTGTAAAGAGTCATGCATTGTAATTCAATATATAAGAGTGATATATTGTTGCTGGGTTTTTCTCCCTCAAGAGGAGGGTTTTCCCAGGGTATCTGCTGTGTTCTTGTGTTGATTTTGAATTAATTTTCTGTGCATTACATCTGATCATAAAACTAACATAGACGTGATTTTGCAATTTGTCATTTTGAACTTGTCTAGCAAACTCCTGGCATATTTAGACCGTGAAATAAAAATACCACCACCTACTTTCAAACCTCTACACCTAGGGAATAATGTAGGAGGCCTAAGTCTGTCATGTCAAAAGTGTGACACAAATTACATTTGATTTGCTCAATCAAATGCTCCTCACTACTTGTAATGATGATATCATCCAAATATATGAAAAGAAGGATGATGTTATTGCCTATTCTCTTGACATATAGAGTCAGATTTGAAGGATTGCGCTAGAATCCCTGTTGCCCCAAATACTTGTCAATCTTGATGTACCATGCCTTGGGTGCCTGCTTCAAGCCATAAAGGGATTTTCCATTTGGATGCTCTTCTAGGTTCTCTTGAAGAAGATCATCTAGTACTGTTGGTGGCATGTGCCTGGGGGATTCCACATGTTCAGAATCATCAGAGTCACCCCCTTTAGGTGTAACTAATGGAAGATGAACACCTAAGTCCTTAGCCTTCAAAGGCTGATCTGCCATACTCTTGATGTTAGAAGAGACCCCTGAAAAGGCCCAACATCTTCATCAATCACCACATCCCTGCTGAATGTCAAGCGGTTAGTGTGCACATCAATCAACCAATAGGCTTTATGATTATCATTGTACCCTGTGAGCATTAACTTCCGACTCTTGGAGTCTAGTTTGGTTCTATTAGCATTTGGAATCCAAACATATGCTGTAGAACTGAAAATACCTTTGGTTTCCTCCTAGAACATGCTTCCTTTGGGGTCTTTTCCTTCATTGCCTCAGTCCAAAACCTCTTGGGAACATTCTTGTTCTCCATCTTACATCAGGCCATCTTTGTAATAGTTCAAGTCCGTCTCTCAATAACTCCATTCTACTATTGAGTGTAAGGTGTGGTGTAATGTCCTTTGATACCGTGTATGCAAAGAAGGTAGACTCCTACTTAGAATGTTCTGCGACATGGGCCTTTGGTTGAGACCCTTCCTGGTTGGATTTCTAATCAACTAATGTCTTTTTGCAGGGTTTCTTCATGTGACCAAGTTCGCCACAATAGTGACATGCCATAGTCTTCAAATTCTTTGAAGAATCATCAAAACTCCCTTGACCTTTCTTCTGAGGCCATTTGCCTTTGCCCTTGTTCTTGGCTGTGAAGGCCTGTTCAATAGTGGGTGTATCACTACAACTACCAAACTATTTCTTCCATTTGTTGTGTTGCAAGAGTTTGTTGCACAAGTCATCAAACTTCAAGTCAACTGTTGTAGAAGTGATATTAAGTCCCACTAAAGTGCTCATATGAGTGTGGTAAACTCTTTAGTGTGATAACCACAATGTCTTCTTCTTCCATCTTGCGACCAATTGCTTCTAGCCGATCGTGAATGTCTTTGATCTTCATCAAGTAATCCTGCAAAGACATCTTCTTGTCCATCATGATCGAGAATAACATATTCTTCAGGAAGAAGGCCTTGCCCTTGTCTAATGTCTCATGTAGATCTTGCAGGTGCTTCCAAATCTCAGTTGAGGTCTTGCCTGAAGGAACCTTTGGAAGCATCTCATTTGTGATAGATAACTTGAGAAGCATAACCGCCTCTTGATTACTTCCATCAAATTTGTATTGCTCCTTTCCCGCAACTGTGGGAGGTGTGTCTATACCAAGGACAATCTGATCAAAGCACCTGTATTCGAAGATGGTGAGCATTTGTTGTTTCCAAGTGTTGTGATTTTTGCTGTTGAACCTTTGACTGCCTTCCAACATGATGTTGGGTAATGAAGCCATCCCTCCCGTAATATGAAGTCACGATAAACTATGAAACCCTAAGTCTGAAAAAGAAAATTAGAACCCTAGTTTGCATAGAGGCGATAAACCACAACTTTGTACAAAATAATTCGGAAAAAAGATCCAAAAATAATTGCTGTCACATTGCTGTGAAACCATAGGTCATGATTTTGATCAAAAAACCTGCAGATTGTTTTTTGGAACCATAGGTGCCAAAAGAAATTTCTAAAACCTTAGGTGCTGAATTTTCGAATGCAAAAAGCCCTAGTTGACACAAAAAACCCTAGTTGTCGTAGGGAAAAAACCCTAGCTGTAGGTTTGAAAATCACCAAAAAATGTATAGAAACCCTAGCTGTTTCAAAAAAAATCCGAATTCCTAGTTTTTTTTGTATAGTAAAACCCTACGAATTTTGTAAAAAATTCGTCAAAAAAAATCTGCACAAGTAATACCCACAAAATTTTGTAAGAAAAAAATTCATCAAAAAATCTTTGTACGAAATTCGTACAGTCACCCTTGGCACGATTTCCTATGTCTTGTGTTGAATTCGTCACTTTCACCATTTGTAGAATTCACATGCTAACCGATCCCGAAACCCAAGCATTGATACCGTAAAATAATTATGAACACACAATATTATTGCCAAGATGATTTATTGATTAAATAAGAAGCAAATGCATTCTTATATAGAACTACAATGAGCTAATAATAGCGAAGATATCAATAGACTAATAAAAGCTATCTGAAGGCTTAATTAAAAGTAACTGAAAGCCAAAAAGCTAACTGAAAGCTTTAATTGATCCTAATTGAAAGCTAACTTAAAGCGTAACTTAAAGAATAAAAGAATATACCTAAAGTCTATTCTAATATCTTATTTGACCATTAAACTAAATATAACAATATTAGAATAGACTTTAGGTATATTCTTTTATTCTCTTGGTTACGCTTTAATATAAGATATTAGAATAGACTTTAGGTATATTCTTATATTCTTTAAGTAACGCTTTAAGTTAGCTTTCAGTTAGGATCAGTTAAAGCTTTCAGTTACTTTCAGTTAAGCCTTCAGTTAGGTTCTATTAGTCTATTGATATCTTCGCTATGATTAGCTCATTGTAGTTCTATATAAGAATGTGTTTGCGTCTTATTTAATCAATCAATCATCTTGGCAATAATACTGTGTGTGTTAATAATTATTTTAGCTGTGCCATTGCCCTAGGATGCTACCAAAATAACTATGTTGCTGGGTGTGCCCCCCAAGAATCTTGGTCCTGTACTGAGTTGGTTCGAGTATCGGTCATGTGACAGGAGCAGTCGGGTTTGCTTAGGGTTCTGCTTGGGCACCTTGAGTTCTTTGTGAAGGATCTGTAGAGAATTTGGGGTGCCCAGACGTGACCTTGGGAGAACTTGGGCAGCTCTCGAGTGAACCTAGGGGGGGGGATTGAAGGTTGCCAAAAAATAAATAAAAAAAAAACAGTTTTTAAAAACAAAAAAGTGTCAAATATCTAATTTCACAGTTAAGTGATAAAATTGTGAAACTGGTGTGTGTGGTTTCAAAGGCCTTAATTTGGGCTTGGGTCTCCACTCCCAAACCCCCACTAGTTATTGGGATCTCTTGTCACATAAGAAACTTGATTACAATGAGTGGGTGAAGAAGAATTGGGATCTAATCTTGAGTGTGCTGACAACTTGCCAACAATCTCTTTAGATGAGGCACCTTCTACACATGACATGGCTAATGGAAATGGCATTGTAACTCATTGTGGTTCAAATGAAATTGAACCAAATGTTGACTTGATGCTCTTGATGAAGAGCAATATGAAGATTATTGAATATTGATTGTAATTTTACTTGTTTATTGACATTTGACAAGTCATTGAGTTATGAATTTATGAGTCTTTTCCTTTTTTGCAAACTATGAGGTATTTAAATATTTTGTGTCATGCCCCATTTTCCAGTCAATCTAGTCTATACATATTAGGTCTGTACTTGTGTCTTCTTGTTTCCGTCTGTTGTGTGTTTTCCTTGCCTAAGTATGTCTTTTCTTCCAACTCTACTCTTTCCTTCTTCTTGTCGGAGTTTTGGACTTCTCCATCTTGTCATGTCTTCCATTTGTCACTTGCCTCGCCATTGTATTTGTTGAACTTCTCCATCCTATTATGCTCATTGCTCGACACTCGATGCCTTGTCCTTTAGTTGAGTCTTGTGTTATGATTGACCCTTGATCTCTGATATTTCCGCCTATGTTTCTTTTTCCCTCCTAACTTTCTACACGTGTTGTATTGTTTCCAGTAGTTTGTTTTGTTGCCATTATTTGTGGAATCTTTCCCACCCATAATCACTGTTCAAATTTGAAGTTGTGGGTGTGTATGGTGGTCTACACCTCTATTTGTGGAGGATATAAAAGAGCGAATGTTTTCATCCAGGAGGATCATCTACACTTATCAAATTCCTTTCAGAATCTGATTTGAGCATTTGTGTGCAAGCGCAGGAATCCTAGGACGAAAACCTTAGCGATTTCGGAGGGCGAGCTCATACAAAGTTTGTATTTGAGCTTCATTGGACATGGACTGCAGTTATATGAATGCAGTACAACCATTATTGTAATATGAAAGAGATTGAGATTTACACTTGTTATTTGCTGTTCATAATGATAAGAAGATTGGGAGTTATTTTTGTCATTTGCTGTTTGAAATGTAATGATTTTGTTGATGCATAAACAGAAGTTTTAATCTGAGTTGTCTAAGATCTGAGTGAATGCTAGGGCTGATAGTGTTGTTATTCAAATATTAAGTGTTTGTGGAAGGTTAAGAATTGGATCTGCATTATTGTTTTGGCTTGGGACGTATGAGTATTACTGTTTTATATATATATATATATATATATCACCCAAGATTTTTTTTCTACACTGGCATACCCGAACCCAACCTCATACCAAAACTGGCAACTTAGCAAAATAAGCATGGCTTTGCATGAAGACTGCCACAAGGGATCTAAGTGTATCTGACTTGTTGCTTTTGCTACATGGCGGGAGTTGGGAGGGACAGTGTCCCTGGTTTGAAGCCCACTTTGAAGGGTTAGTTAATTGTTTTGGTTGCTATCATCATTAGGTGCCTTTGACACTTAAAGAAAGGCTGTCGAGATGCTGGGTTGAAAGGTGCAGTATCAAAATTTGAATATTAGTGGTAATCTATCTTTTGGGGTGGCTGGGAGGAGAGACTTTGATGGTGGTTGAATAGGAGCTGTATCCAATTTCACAATTTATTCCTTTGCAGGGAAATGTTTTGATTTAGAATTTCAGTGATGCTAGACATGATTGTCTTTGTATCGTTCTCCCTCTTTGAGCTGCTGTTCCAGAAGCTCCTAACTACAATATGAATGCCTGTGAAAGCCTTTGTTCACTTTCAATGTATTTTGGCTCCTAATCTAGAATTATGATCTACTTTCTAAAACTAGTTTAGCTTTTAGTACTTTGCAACGACACTGAAAAGGACTCTGATTGGAATGTCTATGTTATAAAGGTGTATAATTTGACTCTCTTGTATATAATTGATTCCATGATAACAATGCTATTGAAATTGCGAGAGTCAGACAATAGTCTTTTAATACCAGGCCAAACACTCTTGTTAGTGAAAAATTTCATATAGATTTCCATTTCACTCTTTGTTGAGAGAACTCAAGGAAGTGCCTAATGAAGCAAGATTCTTGATTGAAAACAATTCCTAAAATGTTATAGCTTGTAAATTTTCTTATTAATATTGGCTGAAGGAATGCTGAATGCATGATTTGGTTCAATTGGCTGTACTTTGTCTTGCAGGCAATTGCTTCCCATCTAAATTTTCCAAATGGAATTGTTCAGCATTACAGTATGGATGATGATGTAAATACTCTGTTAAGGATAGCGAATATCGTTCTTTATGCATCAGTGCGAGAGGAGCAAGCATTCCCACCAATTATTATTCGTGCCATGTCGTTTGGACTCCCAGTTGTTGCTCCGAATCTGACTATTATAGAGAAGCATGTAAGAATAAAAGATTCAATGGATATGAAGTCATGCCCTCATTTTGTTGTTAGTTCTTTCTGTTAATATTTTATTCGTTTTTTGTGGTTTCTATATTCATTCTTTTGTGACAGTGAGATAAATATCTTCAGATTGTAGATGGGGAACATGGCCTCATTTTTCCTGCTGGAAACATAAAATTGATGACACAGACAGTTTCTCGTGCAATATCAAATGGTAAATTATCTCACTTGGCACACAAGATCGCATCTTCTGGGAAGATGCATGCTAAAGATCTTTTAGCTTCAGAATCTGTTCTTGGTTATTCGGAGCTTCTTGAGAAGATCCTTCAGTTCCCTTCCGAGTCCATGCTTCCTAAACCAATTTCAAGTATCCCAGAGAAAGTGAAAAATGGGTGGCAGTGGCATCTTTTCATAGAACAAAAGTCAGTGAAGGATGATCAAGTTGCTGGAAACATTTTTGCAGGGATGGATCAGCCAAAGATAAACTCTAGTATAGTGTTCAGTATTGAAGATTTACTGAAATCAAGTCCATTTTCCATTGATAGCTCACAAAATCACACCACGAGTACAAAAGATGAAATGCCTGGTCCGGTTGACTGGGTTGTGCAAAAGTCCATGGAAATAGTTGAAGAGTCTGAGAGACGAGAGGAGGATGAGGTATAGAATTTTCCAAAGAGGATTCAAAATTTAGATATGACTTTCAATATTCTTGAGATATATTCTTGTCCAGTTTACAATAGAGTCTCAGTTGTAGAAATGGTAGAGAGTATTAACACTTATTTGTTTTTGTAGCTGGAGGAAAGAATGGAGACACTCAGAGGCACATGGGAAGATGTGTATCGGAATGCACGGAAGGCTGAGAGAATAAAATTTGAGATTAATGAAAGAGATGAAGGCGAGCTTGAAAGAAGTGGCCAATCATTATGCATTTATGAACTTTATTATGGGTCTGGTACTTGGCCTTTCCTGCATACTGGTGCTCTCTACCGTGGATTAAGTCTTGTGAGCTTTCCAAACTTGTACACTCAAATGAAAGTTATTTGCTTAATTTTTTGGTCAAATCTTATTTTGCACTTCATTTACTTTTTAATATTGGTGCATTTTTATTGGTAAAATATGCTTTGATTTATCTACTCTACTTAAGTGTCATGGTCTAGTAGTTTTTGGATGGATTTTCAGCTAGGTTGTACTGTGTTTCTTCTCTCCGCTAAGATTGTTACTCCATTCTTTGTTACCTCCTGATGGAGCATGTGCTTTGATGCACTTAAACTTGTCTAGGTTGCATATTGAAGATCATTTAAATGATGGTGAATCTCTTTTTCTATAAAACAATTGTAGAGTGTATGTTGAAGAACAGGATATATGAAAGGGTACAGCGTGTTTTATAAAGGTTTCTACTGTGGGCACTGAAAAAATGTCCTTGGATATTTCTTTCTGCATATTTTATTTTTGATTCCTGACATTGTTCGAAAGCACTAGATTTTTAACTGGACCTATTTGATGATAATGAAATTTCAGTTTAGTCATTTGTCTCATGTAGCAATGACAAAGTATTGCCATTTTGTCATTATTATATATACATTTTCTTTGCAAAGTATTTGAATCTAATTACCATGTAAAATTTGGTTAGTCTGTAGGAGGACGACGGTTAGCAGCAGATGATGTGGAGGCAGCAGATCGGCTACCACTTCTAAATGACAGCTATTACAAAGATGTTCTTTGTGAGATTGGAGGCTTTTTTGCTATTGCAAACAAGATCGATAACATCCACAAGAATCCATGGATTGGATTTCAATCCTGGCATGCGACTGGAAGAAAGGTACAAATAAAATGATTGTTAATTTTCTGTGGTAATAGAGTTATAATTTATATAAAATATTACAAGGGCTGGATAGGGCATTGCTTTCAATCCATCTTCAGGAAAAGAGAGAAATCATCTCAGTTAAGGCCTCAATATCAGAAGACAGGATATAGTTTATAAGAAAATGGAGCTTAGCATACACCTCAATTACTATTTCTTCATAGAAATTTCTTAGTCATTTTATTTGAAAAAAAAGAATTGAATTTATTGTTTAAATGAATTAGTTTGTAAGGGTGCATTTGTCCTTTGTGTAATGCAGGATTTAATAAATATTGTAAGTGATACTCCTTCATCGGATGCCATCATGTGATGCATTCTAACATTCGAAATTTAAATAGTCTTGATTGCTCGTCTTTCCAAATCATTGTGTGAGAATCTGTGAGGATGAAACATTTCAAGGACCTCCTAATTTGACACTAACCACAGTCTTCTCTGGTTGCTTTAACTACTGACATGGTGATCAGTAGTTTTAAGTGGCAAACACTTGTTGTATAGCCATGGAATAATATAAAACTGCCTGAGAACATTCAAAACTTTTATACCAGGGAATATAGTTCTCATCCAATTCTATGTCATGGACTCAAATCTTATAAAATAATAAAATCCTATACCATGAAGATCATAATGTCATTATTAGCCTTAATGGGAATTGATGAAGTCTAATATTTCTGCAGATTCAAAATGACAAGAAAAAACAAACTCAAATCTTTATGTCACAATCAATAAAAACATGCCAGTTCAATCTGTACTTTGTTAGAAACATGGTTTGTAGCACTTATCTCATTGGTATAAATGTCAATTTGACCTGGATTACATTTTCTTAGATTCACTTTCCATTCACTTTCCTCTCTCTTTAAACAGTGGATTCATGAAGAGAGCTAATTTTCTCTTCTGCTACTCTATGTTTGTACTGAGAGTTTTATGCACTATTTATGGAAGCCTTTGTTTTTGAAATTGGGATCCTTCATTTTTCCTGTGGCCATATTCCACAATTCACAAGAAAGTGGTATTTGTTTAAATGTGTCTTGTAGAAATGGCTTGAGAGAGAGAGTCTTACAGTTGCAACTGTCAGGAGCCCAAGTGCAAAAGGAATAAAAATTTCTGCTTGCTTTTCACACATACTATTGTTGGTTTCAGGGTTGAGTATAATACCAATTATTGTAAGAATCTGCCTTTAATATCTGTATGGCAACAAAGTTATGGTCGCTGCGCACTAGATTTTCATGCTTTCAGTTGATGTAATTTGATTTCACAATCACATAGATCTAGCATTCTCCAATTTATTGGTAAATGCACTAAGCTGCAAAAGGTCTAAATATTTCTGCTTTCATCGCATGTTGATTATGGCTAGTTTGAAGGTGGGATCTAATAACAATTATTACAAGGATGGTTGTATTGGATGAGAGTATGGTGTTTATACATGTCTCGGCCTCCAGAATTTTCATGGCTAGCAATTGATGTGAATTTGGTTTCACGTCTGCATGGATCTATAGGTAGTAGGCATATGATTACTATGTAGCATTGTAAGCTACATATTATGCCTATGGTTCCCTGGTGTTTAGGGATGGAGATAGTGGCACGTATTCAGGGCTGGTGATGGTAGGATGCGTTTCAGGAATGGCAGTTTGGGCCGGGGGAGGGTTGGGGGGGGAGCGTTTTCTCAAGATGGTGGGGGGACAGTAGCATTATACACACATATGTATCATATATAAATATAAAACATATATATGTGTATTATATATATACTATACACATACACACACACACAGATTTATATGTGATTTAAAAAAACATATACTTACAAAAATTACATCTAACATGTTGATTTCATTTATTCTCATCTATTTGCTAATGTTGGAAGTACATCTATATTATGAAATCTAATTAGTTTTACTATCAAATCCCATTTTATGTATACTTGGAGTAGTGTGATGCCTTCTAGCACATGAACTAGATTTAGATGTGTGTGTTATTCAATGCATATTTCGTCTTTGTGACTAAAATTGAAGTTTTAGGATCTTACACCAAATTGAAAAGCACAATGCTCCAATAGTTTATACTTCTTGGAGGATCTTAACCATTTTTTCTCTAAAGTGGATGATGAAATTTATTTATTATAATGATTCATTCAAAAGAATTCCTTGCTTGACTTGTTTTTTTTTAACTTGCATTTCAAATAGCATGGAACTGTAGGTCTCTTTTTGATTGATGATTTGATTAATGGACATTGGTAGTTGTTTGCATATGATCGAAGTAATTTTTCTTTTCAAAAGTTGGCACCCATGAGGCTCATGATACACCAATTCACACACCAACTCATCAGGGACATGTTAGCAATTGGTTATGCTCCACAATTGTTAGGAGATTATAGACCCATCAAGGAAATGGTTCCACTTTTCAAGGAAACTGTTCAACTTCCCAGCGACTCTTTGATCTTCACGACATGAATCATTGTAAACTATATCAACAATTCTTTGTAACGTAGTTTAGACATCATCAATAGGCAGACGCATAGTTCACATACTTAGACTTGGCATACCAAAAACTTTCCAACTTGGTAAAACTCGACAGAACTTGGCAACTTAAAAAATACTTAAATTTCTTAAATTTTTTTTTTTTTTTTTTTTTCAAAATACAGTTACAAAATGTATCAAATGAGTCTAGTGGGGGTAGTGCCCCTATGGGGTGAAGGGCAATGCACAAGATACTATGGGCAGAAGATACACAACCATACACCTCTTTGAAGGGTTTGTCATGTATGTGACTAATAGATGAATAAAAATACATTCTCTATTATTCTGTATCTCTGTCTCTTCTCAATTTAATTGTCTAACAAGCTTCCACATTCACTCTTATTTGGATTTTCATCTAGAAAGTTGTCCATTGGGATCATAACCTTAGGCCTAGATTGAAGAAGCATCAAAAGTATCTTTTCTCTAAGAAAGAAACACAAGAGGGTTCAACAATGAAGGAATGTGAAGTTCATAATGAAACTAGACATACAATTCAGCATGTAATTCAAGAGAACCACACATCTTTTACTCTTGTATGATAGCAATGTTGACGACAACATAGATGGCAGACTTGTTGAAAACTCAGCGAGTCGCTGAGTACTCGCCAAGCCAAATGGCTGGCGAGCTTTCCTAATTTTTACTCGCCAGATACATCAAAAAAGCGAAACACAAAAAAAAAAAAAATCGAAAAAAAAAGTCAAAAAACTTACGATTTTTCCTTATAAATGCATGAACACACCTCACACTACCTCACATAGCACTTGGAGAGCAAATATTCTTAATAAAAATGTGCTAAATACCTATTTTCTCCCTTAAGTGATAAAATTGTGAAATGGTGTGCAACAAGAAGTTTGATGTGGTTTCAAAGGCCTTAATTTGGGCTTGGTGGTGGGGGCTCCGCTCCTCGACCCCGCCATGTATCGCAATAGGGAGCGTGTTGGGGGCGTTGCCCCTAGACCTCGCAAGGGGCGCTGCCCGAAGACTCCGCTGGGGGTGTTGCCCCAAAACCCCACGAGCGGCACTACCCCTTGACCCCATTGGGGGAGTTGCCCCAAACCCCCACAAGGGGCACCGCCCCTCGAACCCATTGAGATCTCCACTCCTAGACGCCCACTAGTTATTGGGATCTCTTCTTATATAAGAAATTTGATTACAATGAGGGGATTTGGGAGTGGAGATTGGAATTGACAACTTAGACAATTATCTTTATCACTATCATAATAGCATTAATTCTCCCCAAGTTTTCACTAGACTACAACGGTGTGCAAAGATTAGAACCTCTCCCCAATATTTCACTAGACTAGGATAGAGGAAGATGTCAAATGTTGTAATATGCAATTTATGAATTATGATGATGATTTTCAAAGACAATCATCATAAACTCATAATAGTTGCTAGGTAACTATTGTATCAGGATTTCGCATGATGATGTGATTTTGTATTCAATTTGTAGTCAAATGAATCAAATTTAATAGAAAACACTTTTGTACTCATTGGTCATCTTGTCAATAAATTTTGCAAAAAAAATGTGTTTCCAAAGTAATTTAAGCAATTTTTTAAGTTGCTGAGTCTGAGTTTTCCAACTATGGACAACACCATTTCATTTTTAAAATATTCTGTAGCATCTAACATGAATCTTGTAACAAATTGGGTATATGAAAAGAACACAATTTTCTGTTTCTCTTATGTTTTGTAGTAGGTAGATCCATTAGTCTTTAGGAAAATGCCACCATGAATCTACTTGGAGCCCATTTCTATATGTAGCTAACGGAAGGATACATATCTCACAAATGTGCCTGTTAGCATCTCTATCAGACATATTTAGAATTTGAATACAAAATGTAACGTATGGGAACTTCTGTATATCCATTTCAGTGGATCAAAGCAAAGTAGTGGCTTGAGCATCATGTCCTTGTAATTAGTTAATATCATGGAATATTGAAGGTCTAAGTATAGATGCATAGTTATTATTTTGAATCTAGTATTCTCTCTTCCTAGAACTTTCTATTATTAACTGCTTAATCTCTATTCCCATTGACCTACTTTTGGTCATCTGTAGCCATTAATAAATTAATTAATTAATTAATTTCCATGATTCAAGAATCTTATTTTCATGAATGTTTAGGTTCATAAAGAAAGTTTAGAAAAAATGAACTGTCTGGCGCACAATTTTGATTGGATTTAAGTGTAAAACTCCAATCAACAACCTCTTAAGAGGATATCCCTATTGAAACTATGAATAAGGTAGGGAAGATGGTTCCTCCGGACAACAAGAATATGCACAAAAAATGATGCATTGCTATTGTATGTGGTGTAAAACCACATATTTACTGACTCATGAAGAGAAATTTTATGAAATTTATTATTGGAAAGATTTTAATGTTTCCAGTGCTCCTGCTAGAATGGCCTTTAGGCTTTGACCCTTTAAGCCACCCAACTCCTGAAATAACCCACTAAAGCAAAAGCCATCTGAGCAATTTAAAAACACTAAAAAAAACTACAATGCTTTTACACTTTAAGCAATCTGAATCTCAGAATAATTTAGCATGTATCCACAAGGTATTTTAAGAGATTTGTGTGCAACCCACTTGTGATGACATAGGATCAAATAAACTTAGCCAGCCATATAGACCCTGCAACTACTATGAAGGTTTGGTCTACAGATCGAGGAATAGAGATCATGTTCAGTAAGTGGGTTATGACATTTAACAAAATGTTCATTTGTCACCTTAGCCACCAATTTTAATTCTTGAACATCCACAATCCATCTAGAGTCAATTATCAACTTGTTGGATCTCAGTTGTGTTTATGGTTTGTCCTTGATGACAAAATCTCTTTCTGTTGGTTTCCTTGTCAGGATGGTTCTTTTTGCATATCATAGGTATTGGTTGTTTCTCATTCGGGCTTACACATATCGGCATGAGTATGGCAGGGTCTCCCCGATCCACTTTGAAATGTCTCTGTTGCCTATCGGCAAGACATTTCTGATGTCATGTCGATTGAATTTAACATACAGGCTGCTTTTGGCGTGACATTCCCGTTGTCTTGGCGACAGTGGAAAGGTCTATCGGCATGAGTTGTGTTCATCGCTGGGAGGTCTTATCAAATGAGTCGGGTCTCACCAACTAACTCATAAGGTGGTTCATAGGCATAAGAAATCCCTATCGACATGTTGTTTCATTGAGCGTTTTGTGTCTTGGCGACTGACACAAGAAAGATTATTTCGGCAAGACTTGTCTTTTGTTTCGGTGACTGAAAGTGATCTCTATCGGCATATGTTATTCCGTCGGTATGTGGTCTCAGCGATATTGGTATGTCACACCGATCGGAGATTTAATGGAAACTCATCGGCAAGAGCTTAAGGCTTCAGTGTGAGGTTATAACGAATATGCAATGTCACACCGACCGGTGGTGGATGGATGCGTATCGGCAAGAGTTTTGTTTCGGTGGAATGTCATAGCGAACTGATGGGGTAGGGTTGGATGGAACACTCACTGTCCCATGCTCTGGGTCCTTGTTCTCAAGAACTCCTAGGTGACTCTTCCACCTTGACCTTTAGGTCCTATCTTAGGTATAGGTACCCCTGGTCCTACTGGTCAACCCTACTATCATCACTCTTCCATTCTACCAAGCCAATCTTGGTGCCTTGCCACTATCTCACCCTTGACCCTTACTCTTCCCTAAAGGCCAATTACTCCCAACATCCCGTTAGGTTCTTGCAGGGGTGTAGAGATGTAGTAAAAAGCTTCATAGCAACTTATTAGGGTTCTTGATCAATCACAAGACTCCAATTCTCCATCGCTTCCACCAAACCCTCTCCTAGGGTTAGAAAAGGCTACAAGCCCTGGAGCCCCAATTAGGCCTCCTAACCCGAGAAAAATGGAGAGTGTGCCCAAATTCTCCAAATGAACCCAAATCTTTTCTTGGGATTTGTGGTACCCTTGCCCACACCTTGAAGATTTTTGGGGTTTGGAGCCTCCATTGTCCGTACACTGCTCCAACCCTTAACTTAGCAAATTTAGGCTTGTTTTAAGCCAGTTTCTGACCTCCTTGTGATCAGTCAGTTTGTTTGCCACTTCCCGGTCTGTGTTAAGCCTCCTTCTTGTTACCAAGCCTTTGCAAGGCAATCCACATCCTCTCCACACTGTGGTTCACCAGGAGATTGGCACCCTTGCAACCTTAGTGCTCTGCACTCTTTGACTGTCCTAACCGGGCATTGCCAAGCTCGCCTAGGAATAGTCTCTTGCCATGGATTCCTGACTCCTAAGGACTCCTACCTCTACCTTATGTACAAACATGGAGCCTAGCCTCTGTTTCCAAGAACCCATACACCAGGTACAGGGGAAACACGGTCTAGAGCTCCATCTCTTCAAAACTGTCTGGTTCAGACCAGCAACAGAGTAAAAGTGAACTATTTACAAACTATGAATGGAAACGAATCAAAAAGACTAGAAAATGGCACACACAACTTGTATTCTATCAACACTACATCCTACTTGCAAAACAGTAACAGATTCAATCCATTTAAACCCTACTTTCAGACAGAAATCAGAAAATGATACACAAAAGCGCTGTTTTCTTTCAATCCACTAAGTGTTTACACAATAACAAGACTTCCAACCCCACTCTCAGGTCGAGGCTCACCTTAAATAAGGTCCCTCAATCAGTTATCTTCCTTGGTCGGACTTATTCAAGACCTAAAAGTAAGAGTTGTAAAACCCACTGTGTTTTCCAATTCTTGCCAATTGTTAGTAACCTAAGCAAGTTTAGTTTCTAAACCCATCCATCCTCTTCACTTCTTATTCTACTGATCACAACAGATCAAGACTTATTCATAAACCTCAAATGCTAACTAAATGGTCAACATGACCTCAAAATAACACAACAAAATAAAACTTCATTCTAGACTTCTTGAAAACCTAGTGTTTCCCAGGGGCTCCTGCACCACGAACTCTTTGGTCTTGCCGACTAAGTCTTATGAAGTGCTTTCGGCGAGAGATTGGTATTGTCTCAGCGACTCAGTGAATAAAGTTTTTTTTCGGTATGACAAAGTATTCTCCGAGAGGTCTCCCCGAAGGTTGTAGGTTACAGCGACACATAAGAGTTGAAAAGTCTTCTCGGTGAGACTCTTTCATCGAACAGAGATCATGGCGAGGATGGTGTGTCTTGTCGACAAAGTCATATGAATGACTTTCGGTATAATGAAGTTGATCTATATGATGTCTCTTCGATATCAAAAGCTATAGTGATTGTAAATGAAACAAAAAGGGCATCTCGGTGAGAAGTTTCCTTATGTCTTAGCGAATGCATAATATACTAAGGAAGCCCATCGATGAGACATGATGTATTCGTTATGTCTTCTCCCCGACTCTGATGTGTCACAGCGAAAGCGAATTGAACCAAGGGGACGACTAACGATTGAATTAGGGTTGAACGTCTAGCGTTAAAGTTGCCTTCGGCATACCGTCACATCGATTGAAAAGAAGGTTACTTAGGGCAAAATTTGTGATTATTCTTTTTGACTGGGTATGAAACCCTAGCCTGGCCGCTATCATGAGAAAGCTTCATAAACTGTTCTTTACTATTGTTGCTGGCTGTAACGGCATTGTCAGGATGAAATCCGTTTTTGGTTCAGAAATGAATGGTATGGCTGCTATGTTTGTTGCGCCTCTTTGGCTGGATGCTCAACAGTGGTTGATGGAGCCGTGGGAGTTACAGATTTGTCTGGTATTTTTATTTATGCGTTTCATGCTGCACATACTGGTTTATAATCACCATTTTTCTTTAACTGCTCTCTGCATCTTTGTTACTAGTATGACAAATGATGCCCTGACTGAGTATTGTCATTCATGCATTAGAGGTTATGATTTTTTGTGGTGGACAATTGTGCTTTTTATGCAGTAAAATGAACTCATACGTTATAGATTTGTTGAGAACGGCTCTTAGCTGGGTTGGTTGTTCTGCCGTTACTCCTGAAGACAATTACCTATCTGGCAGATGTATATATAGAAGCAAAAAACTCTTTTCTGCTACTGTTGTTGTAATTCTGAGATTATATTTCTTTGGTTGTATGAAAATATATGGATAAAACTCTGCAATAAAATCTGAATAACAAGATGCAGAGATTGTAAATTTCTTCTCTATGTAGTATTTTAGGGATTCAATTATTGAATCTTTAAGGTATTCTGTAGACGAGAAAACAGAGAAATATGTGCTTAACTGAAAACAGAGAAATCCTCTGAGTTATTATTATTGGTCAAAACATAATTTGAGGGGTTGGTACTCCTTGAGATAGATATCTCTAAACGAGGGGTTGGTGCTCTTTGAGTGGGTGCTCAAAAATCAGCCTATAAGGCATTGTGAACAGTTGATTAAAAGATTAAGCCTGGAAGGCATTTAGGGAGTGGTTTTTATACCCCAGGAGGGTTTTCCACTCGGCAAATTTTGTGTCACTTTGTTCTTCTGTGTTCTCACTACTTTACTGTGTTGTTGTTTCAGTACACTGTTGGGATTATTATTTTTCTCAATTCTGTTTATGAATGATTACATTCAACTCATGAATGCATTAATCAGAATAACATTGAGATCAAATCTAAGCTATGTTTTTGAATTTTTAAAATTTGTCAAATCTGTTAAGACACTGATTCACCGCCTCTCAGTGTCATTTTAACTCCAACACAACTTTGTTTCTATATCTGGGGAACATAAACCTCTCCCCTCCAAAAAGAAGTCACATGTTATTTCTTGAAAAAATTAGGAAAACATCTTGCACCTTGAAACTAGATTAAGATCCAATCCATATGCTACATGTCTGACATTTTGCAAAATAAGGAACAGTACATAATAATAAGGAAAGCTTCCTCTTATGTTTACTTTTCTAGGTGCTCTATTTCTTAGGTTGAAATGTAAACAAATCCAATACCCTTCATAAAAATGTTGCTTTGAACTCTGATGGTTCATTTATGTCTTCATCCAGTAATTGGCTTGATCTGCGCCTTTTCATCCATACCATTAGAGTAGGATTTAGTTATGCTGATCATGTTTATCACATATTCTTTATTATAAAAGTCTTGTTATATTTTTGTTTTGAAATATTACTCCTGTTTAGTAATCGACCTCCAAACCTGAACCATCTCCAGTTGAAAACTAGATTCCTGAATCCCAGTTTTCTTTATTCCAAAAGTGACTGGAATCCTTGGAGGGAGCTCCAAATGGCAAGAAATACTTCCCTCGAAACCGGAAATGTTTCTGTCATGGCGGCAGTGTTTGTAGTTTTCTCATGCATTTTGCTATTTTTTCCTCATTCCTATTCTGGAAATCTAACACGAAGCGAGTGTAATCTAACCAGCTGTTTCTGATCCCAGTCTCCTGTTTTTGATGCCATTTCCACATTTCCAATGTTATTTTCTGTTGATTTGCAGTAGAAATATATTTGAAAAATTCTGCCCTTCTTCAACCTGCCTTTTCCTACTTCTGGTGCTTGCAATTCCAAAGCTTCTGAGTTCATATTTGCAATGTTTTGGGAAATGTGAGGAATTAATACACTCTTTCTCTTGAGAATGACAATGGTGTAATGTGGAAATCACATGTGGTCTTCTTCCTAGTTAAATGTCACAAACTTTCATATAATGAACAAGTTGGATATTATCTGTACTTCTGTAAATCAGTCCTTATTCATATTTTTGAAGTTGAAAGTTTACCCTACTTCTTATCTTTCTTTGTTCATGTCATTTGGTATCTGAGATTGATTCTTATTTGTTAGTTGGCCCATTGTGCCTGAGATCAAAATTTGCCCTGTTTCCATGTTTGGCATCTCCGAGTCCCTCTTATTGAATTTCCGAACCTCGTCTACAAACTGAATAACCAGTTATCATGTGGATATTAAATAGTTTTGTATTTGTTGTCACCTCTTTGCTTTTTGCTACTGTAAGGTTTTGAATTCAGACAACATGGTAACCCAGCTGTCTTTTTTGCTACATACTTATAAACATATGCATTAGTTCTTGAAAACTACATACACTGTTAATCTCCCAAACCCTCCATGAAGGCATCACTTGTTTCCATTAGCACAGATTATTTCTTAGTGGGACCATCAAAAGTAAACGAGTGTAAGTTCTTGAACTTGAATTTAAATATGTGAAGACAAGTAGTAGGCCATGTGTGCAGATTGCCACAGGAGTCCTGCTGAGACTGCTAGTATTAGAACAGAGGAATCCTAAGACAATAAGAATGAACAAATAGGAAAGAAGGCTAGGCTGCACCAAATAACATTCAAAGACACATTTTATTACATGATTATAAACCTTCAGAAGGTTTGTGTTCGATCATCATGAATTTTGTAATGAATTTTCCTTGAAACAAGAATGTGAGGCAACAAGCTAAGATATTAATTTGATTAATCTTTTATGCCTCTTTGACCTGTCACAATTACATTCTGGGAATCTGGAGAAAACATTGCTCAAATTGCTCAAAACATAAGTCATGAATGCGGTCAATTTGGAACTATGATTTGGACAAAACTAATGCTCAACCTTGAGTCATAGACTCATGAGTAAATATCAATGCTTTTTTAAATGTATACCTGAAGAGTTTAGTCCTGCATTGTGGAAAAAGACGATTTGTAGTAAAGAAGATGTTAGTGGACTTATTTCACTCTAAGGTCTGGTATGAGTATAAGTTAACAACTTTAACTAACCTGATTTATGTATGCCAGGACAAGAAATACTGGCACATGGTAGTAGTCCAAGGATTTTATCATCTCAGAGAGCAGAAATCCAATTAAATTCAGTTGTTGCCACTCCGCAATTGAAGGCAACCACTCTTTTCCACAAGTTCGTAACTTTAGGACACCCCTAAAAGCTATGGCTAATGGTCTTTTCTTGACTAAGTGAACACCTGGACGGTCTAAAATTTAACTAATAACTGCTATTCTAGACACAAAGTTTAAATTCATGGTGTCATATGAGCCAACAAATGATAGTCTTCTTTAACGTGATGGTAGCTTTCACAATGTTAGCTTGTGGAAGAACATTTTATCTCTCAATTTTTTTCCTCATATATCTATTTGTATGCATTAAAAAGATTTGAAGTTGTGAAGGCTTTGGAATTGTTTCAAACATGTTATACTCCTTCAAGTAAGAGGACCCGGGATTCTTTTTGTATGTTAAACAATCTAGAATCATATTAATCACCTTTCTAACCACCATTTTCTCAAGGCAGGTTTAGTGAAATTTGGCTTCAATTTCATTCCTGAAAGCAATCCTCTCCTGGTTGAGCAGTAATTACTTTAATAATTGATTCCTCTAGTATAATGTTTTGTGGGCTGTCACATGGAATAACTCCTAATGTAGACCCAATTCATGCTAGGACAAGAGACCCACAAATAGGTGATTATTATGACTGTAGGATACTTTCTTTTCTCTCTATTCTAGTAACAAAATTCTCTTCTACAATTGTCCAGCCTGACCCTATCATTCCTGGACATTCCTTATGAAAATGATCAGATCATGCATTGCTCCTTTCATGGGAAAAGATGATGATGCTGTTAGCTTTTTTTGCTGAGGCTTTAATACTAACATGTGACATCACTCGTCTCCTGTCATCGTCCCTCGATTTAATTTCTGTTAGCTCCATTAAGGGTCTTCCCCTCCCATGGCTATTTGTACTTGTACTTAGTTCTTTTTGTTTGGGTTTTAAACTTTTGAGTTTACCCCTTTTGTTTTGTTTATAGTTTCATTTGTGCAGTGTGTTTAATCCATAGAAGCGGAAATCAATTGGGGAAAAAATTGGCAAACTAAAAGTATAAGATTTTTTGAAAAAATCGAGAAAAAATTGGAACTAAGAAAAAAGGTAAAAAATTGTGGAAAAAGAGAAACTAGATTTTTTGAAATTTAAGGGCATTTCAATAGCATAGAGATATAGAGAGCAAATAAAATAGAGAGTTTAACACATGAATTGTAGAAAAGAGGATATTTTTGTTTATATTCATATCATTGATTGCATGCATTGCACAAAAACATAATTCATAGTGAATAAATACTAACTAGATGGTTACAATTGATAAAATTCAATGTTCCACGGGGTTTGGGGACAAGGATGGGATGGCAGGGGACGTGTTTTAGGGACGGGGGGTCTAAGTTTGGGGGCGGCGGGTGAGCGGTGCTGAAATACATATAGTACTTGAAAAATTAGTTATAAAAAGATGTATAACTGTAGAAGTTTAAGGAATAAGTAAAGTTTAAAGTTTAAACACATTGCAATGATTTCATTGAACTAGTGAACATCCCTTTGAGGCATTCACTCATCATCGTATTCCATGAATTGACATCCCTTTGAGGCATTCGCTCAAACAGTTCACCTGCCTTGCCCGTGCTTCCACATTTCTGTGCAATGTGTGCCATCGTGGGTGCTGGCCGCTGTTTTGAATAAAAAAATTGAAAAAACGTGTGCTTCCACATTTCTGTGCAGTGTGCGCCATAGTGGATGCCGGCCATTGTTTTGAATAAAAAATATTAAAAAAAGAAGAAGTTAAATTGTAAACATAATTGGTAATGGTGTCCTTCCTTCTTGAAATCACCCTTCTCACACACAAGCTTTAGCCCTCGCCTCTCACGCACTGTCACTAGCTCTCACACGCATGGGTAAAGGTTTAGGTAAATGAAAAGTGAAAACAAAATAAAAATGATACTAAGTCTTTGAAAGTAGGGTAACAAATAAATTAATAATAAATTTAACTTAAACTTTTAAGTTTTAATAGTTTTCACTATTGTTTTTTAAATTTTAAAAAAGAAAATCATTATTTTGATGCATTTTTGTGGGGGATGCCTAGGAGTTTCCTTAGAGATTCAGAGACGTCTGGGAGTCGCAGAGATGCCTGTAAGTCCCCTTTTGGGAGAAACATCAGGGGACGGTGGAGAAACCAGCCGGGAGGGGCGAGGGGGGGCGCTTCCTAGGCATCCCGGAAACGTCCCTCGTCCGAAGTTAGTCAAAATTTCCGGGTCCCCCGTGGAACACTGATAAAATTTCAATTACAATATAGTTTGTACAAAGACAACCTATAAACTAAGTACAAAGTTCCAAAAAATCAAACGTAGCCAATGACTTGCTACTACAAATAGAGCTATGCTAGAGGGCTGTAGGTCCTGATGATAAAGCTCTTGGTTCAACACTTCTCCCAAGTCGTTCAACCTCATGATATCCAAGTTGGCCTCGAGGATCTCAAAATCCTCAGGGTCAAGAAAGTCATTAAAAAGACAGTTTTTCTTTGTTGAGTAGACATCATAAATTACAAAACGGTAATCGGCTGGTTCATATTTGTGATTTAATAGTACTTGCAATTTCTAGAACAATGTCAAAGACAACTATATGAAGAGTGTGAAAGGGAAATTATATGACAAAAGAAGCAGTTGCAATGTTCAACTTAATAGGTTTTGAATCAAATAGCTCAAGATAGAGTAATAGAAAATGCTTATGAAACAAAATCTTAAATCTCAAAAGACCATAAATGTTATTGAAATGTTCTCATTTATAACGATTTTAGCAGGTTTGTAAAAGAGTGAAGGGAGTGTTAAATATTTTTCCATTAGATAATAAAGACTTGCTAGTACAAAAGAAGAGAGCAACTATTTGAGCCACAATTTCTATTATTATTCAAGTAAATTTTTCTTGATTTTGTGTATAAGTGGATGATGAAGTTAAAAAAATTGATGGACTTTGAGTTGAGAATTTGAGAGATTATAGGTACACGTTTCAATGGAAAATCAAAGCACGAGGAACATTCCCTTTCAATGGGACAGTTGTTGCTGAAATCTATTTGTATTGTTAAAGAGAAAATATATGAGGCCTGCTTCAAGAGGGATTAAGATAAGCCCACAAGACTAGGGAATGACTTTTCTCAAGAATGTATTAGTTTGCCTGATACCTATTTAACATGCATGGAATGCTACACTACATATGTCTAAAGCATTCATGCATTGCTATTGTACTCCTTTGTCATGTCCCCAATATTACTTGATCAAATTTTGGAGGGAAAAATGCAAAATTGTTTTTAAACACTAGATCTGCATTTAATATTTAATAATAATATTTAAAAATAATATTAAAATAATAATAATAATAATAATAATAATAACATTTATAATATTAAATAAATAAGAATATAAATTTAAATTATTAATAATTATATTTAAATTTATTAAATGCTTGAGGTCGACCCCTTGGAAGGTGGTTTATGTGATGAGGCCGACCTCAATTGAGGAAGGGAAATAATTTCCTATTTAAGATTGTTCTTTGGCCATTGATGAACATCATGAATTTGGGAAAGCTTTCCATGCGATCTGTGTTGAGGACGTAGCCCCTCTCCCATCGCACGTAGGTTTGGGACGAAAACCCCACTTTTGTGGATTCGTGGTTCTGTTTGCATATTTCCAGTTTGGATTTCCTTATCTGTTTTTGTCTGAGGCGATCTCTTATATTGAGGTGATTCATTGTGGTTATAGATCAAAGGCATGTTCGGGAGATAACATTGCATCTTGGAGCATCGACTTTCACCCGGGCTTAGCGATTATTGAGGGAGGACGATTGAAGTTAAGTTGGTTGAGCTTCACTCTAGCCACCATACCGAGCCATTACCGGATCACATCGTCGATACCCTGTGGAGCGATCACCAGATCACTAGACGTCACCAGGGCCACGGTTTCTTGGCAGATTGTGGCTATCATCAAATATCTTTGTGTGTGAATTGGAGTTGCGAGATTGCTATCGATCATCTGAAGACGTGATAGGGATTGTCGTTACTTCACTAGATCACATCCACTCAGAAGTCATTGGTTGAGACCATTGAAGACGGCAACTCAGCTCCCATGAAGTCTTGACACACATCACATTCTTGGGCGTCACTATCTATATTCTCCCGGGGTAACGATTTGTCTTGACGGATTGCCAGATTGAATTTACAGTGGTTGCGTTAACACTTCCTGGCTCAACGCGACACCTGACTCTCATGGCATAATCACAGGTACTTTGATTAGAGTATACTTAGCCGCATTGTCACTTGTGCGAGCTCATCTTTGGCTCGACTCACTCCGGGTATATACATCTGTGTGTGGAAAAGAAATGTGAATGCTTTGTCATCGATATTAATCTGAATACTCTATCTTCGACACTAAGTTCATTACCTGTTCGGTCTGTCTCATTCACTGTCATGAATACATTTCAGTGGCATGATTCACAATATCTTGTCATTTGTGGTTCTTTAAATGCAATCTATGGTGTTTATGTTTTGTAATCTGAGTTGATTCTAGACAAGTGTATGTTCAGAGATCTGATTGAGTTAGACTGTTAAGGTGTTTTCCTTTGTCTTTTCTAAGCAAGGCTATTACATCCTTGCAGGCCTTCTAAACCTCCATGTATATGATGATCCTAAATGGAATGTAGTTGTCAAACAAGGGTAGGGCATGATTTTAGTGAGTTTCACCAATTAACAAAGCATTAAGCCTGCAAAATATATAGGAAATTAAAATATATCCAAAATAATCCTTCATTTTGTCATGAAATACTGCTACAGTTTATTTTTTTGAGCACTACAAGCTGATTTTTTAATCTATTTTGATAGGAACCATTATACTTCCGGTTCCACAATGTCTATATAGTATTATGTATATACTTATGCTTCTCACTTGATTATACAATTGCCACTACCCTACCCGCTTATCATTAAAACTTAATGGCCAGTGTCAAATTGAAGCTTCAAATTACCACACTTTGTTAGCATTTGAAGAGGAAATGTGTCCCAACCTAACCTTGATAATCTAAACAACCACCTTGGTATTATTGTTGACAATTGAGATGTTAAAAATTCTTTTGAATAGTAAGGATAACAAGAATTCAAAGAAAACAAACCTCTTTAGGTTGATATCAAGCCACTAGAATTTCGTTTTAGTTTAGTCTAACTTTCTATATTTACTTTTGGCAAGTACTTTTATAAGGTTCAAATATGTTTAAAAAAATAGGATAGAAGCCTTACATAAGTATTTATGATATTGTCTACTATTTCCTCTAAATTGTGTCTTTGGATTTATATACAAGGAAAGCATTACTACAAGCTTGAGGCAAATGACAGTAGTGTGGAATATAGAGAAAAAAGCAACACATCTCTTAACCATTCCATGCTAATATCCTAAGTAGCCGAATCGGGTACGGGTACGTGGGTACGGGTACGGGTACGGTACGCGGGTACAGCGATTTTTTTTTTTTTTTGGTGTGGGTACGTTTGGGTACGTCCGTACATAAAATGTATAAAAATCATAGATATAGACATATTTGCAGCCTAAAAAAGTAAAAACAAGAAGTAAATTTAGAATACCACATATCATGCATTATTGCATATGCTAAACAAAACTTAGAACTACCATAAATATAACAAATCTGAAATACCATTATACTAAATTAATTTGATATCAAATTTTCAAAACTTGAATGTTACGATAGGTATATAATTATATCGAATTCATTGTTCGTTGGTTCAACATTTAAAACAAACTCAAAGTAATAGTTAATACAATTAATGATAGACATTATATGGGTCATTAGGAAGATTAAGAGCAACATCATCATTGACATTAGATGATCTAGGTAAATTAATAGAACCACATGCAGCCCCGCTAGCACTCTCATTGGAAGCATGCTGGATATTTGACTCCACAGTGTCAGAAAGTAAAGATTGTGTGGCAGCTGAAAAATCCAAATCAGTTCGCTCTGGATCTACATCCCACAACCTCATGCCTCCTTCCTTATACTCATTCTTTTTATGAGTAAGAAGGCGCAAGTTGGAATGCACATAAACAAGCTCTTCCGCCTTACTTGCTGCCAATCGGTTGCGTTTCACTGAGTGGATAAAGGAGTATGTACTCCAATTTCGCTCAGCTGAAGAGGAACTAGCAACCTATTGAAACAAAGTGAGAGGAACTTATAATTATAAAGCTGTAAATCAAACTTTAAATTTGAAGTTAACCATTTTATTATTTTTAAAATAGTAAACAATATAATTTAGAGAGTGCAATAAAAACTAAGTAACTTACTTGTGATAAAACTTTGATCGCAAGAGCTTGGAGATGTGGTGTTGTAAAGCCATTGACATACCACCAAGAATGAGCATCCATCCTATACTTGTCAATTGAAGCACCAATACTTTGATTTTCACCAGCTACAAAATCAGCAAACTCAGCTCTAACTAAATACTCTGTTTCTTGATCGGGGAAGAGTCTACTAAGTGCTTTCCTACACCCCATACCAACTTCTAGATCTGAATATGGTTGCACTCTTGATGGCAAAGCAAGAATCTCATCACTATAAAACTTGGGAGTCAATGCAAATGCAAGAAGATGTAGTGGGGTGGTCATTTTGTTCCACCGCTCAACACAAATTGTTTGCACCTCTTTGAAGAAAGTTTCTTCAGGATCTTGCTCTTTTTCGTTGATGATGATTTTCATTTGCTCGATCATTGTATCAATGCCATCATATACCTCTCCCAAACATGGCTTATCCATGTCAGTAAAACGGATCATACTCATGATGGGCTCAGTGAATCTAAGAAGATATTCTGCTCGTTCCCACCAAGTGTCATCTAGGATCATCCGTTTTACATTTGTTGCCCTTTCAGTATTGGATTGCCTCCATAGTGACCAACTTTGACTAATAACCATGCTAGAAAGTGCCCCCCGCACCTTCACAAGTCTCCTCAAGACAATCGTGTTCGATGCAAATCTAGTTTCTGCAACCTATTCAAAAATTTAAAATTAAAATAAAAATATAAATAAGACATGCTTGAGTTTAAAAAATAAAATAGTAATTACTAAAGTGAAATGTAAAATTTAAAAGTTGAAGTGTTTCAATTACCTTCAACAACTCCAACACTGAAAATGATCTAAAAATGGCCTGTGACATTTGATGGTTTGTGATGAACATTTGGATCTCTTCAGCTTCAGCATACATTTGTTTGATCCAATTTATTTTCGCACCCAACTTTTGTAGCATGAGGTTAAGAGAGTGAACAGCACAAGGTGTCCAAAATATGTGCTCAAATCGTGTCTCAATCAACATGCCTGCAGCTCTACAGTTCTTTGCATTGTCTGTTACTACTTGGATAACATTTTCAGGACCCACATCTTGAATGCACTGTATACATCTTGAATGCACTGTATAAGGATGTTAGCAATAAATTGTGCATCCTTCACTTGTCCTTCACAATCCATGGCTTTCAAAAACATTGCCCCTTTAGGGCACACTGCAATCACATTGATTAATGGCCGGTTTTTGACATCCTTCCATTCATCAGAAATAATTGACACCCCTGTTTTTTTCCATGAATTTCTAATGGGAATCAATGCATTGTTTATGCCTTTTACCTCCTTTGCTAGTAAGGTGGTACGCACCTTCTCATAACCTGGCCCTGTGTACCCTTGTGGACAGTCACTTGCCTTTCTCAACATATCCTGCCAATATGGTGATCTTACAACATTAAATGCCAAACCGTTTGCATATAGACATCTTGCAACGGCTTGATCTGCAAGGTCTCTAGCTTCAAGCTTAAATGCAGTTTCTAATGGCCCCTTGCTTCTCTTCACACCAACAGGATCATCTTCACTTCTACCCAAAAATGGGTGGCTCTCTACTACAACATCATCAAAGTCACTATGTGTTGGAGAAGGAGGAGGCCTCTTTGATCCCCTTCCACTTCCACTTCCTCCTCCTCTCAGCAAAGGATGGTTTGTGGCATGACTAGCTCTTGCATCTGCTTCCTCTTGCTCTTTAATATATGCTGCTACTTTGTGAGGATGTAACCTTTTACCATTTTCTCCTGCACATACTATGATTCCTTGTCAAGGAATGGCACATAAATGGAATTTCACACGATTGTATGAGCTAGTATACTGAACTTTACAATGATTGCATATCCAAACAAATGTTCCTCCCCCTTTAATTTGTCGTATAATTTGTACATATTTCCATAGAGGTGAATTTGGGTCGGTTTTAAAGGTGGGTCCATCAATAGAAGCAGAACTGGTTGCCATTATATTTCCTACAAAAAATTCAAAAAATAGTTATTGAATATTGAACAATAAATGTTAAAAACATATAATGCAAATATCAGCATTATGATTAAATAGTAAATACAATTATGCAAAATACTTCAATATTTATTACTAAAAATAACAATTTAAATTAATAAACGTTTAATAAATAATATGTAATTACTAATTAATATAATTACAATTTAATAATTTATATTTATAATTTTAATTTTAAATTATAATTGATTATTATTTATTAAAATAAAAAATAGCAACATAAATAAATTTTAACATTAAATAAACAAAATAATAATTAGATTTATATTTATTATTTACATTTAGTAAATTTTAAAGTTTTAAATTTTAAAATTTAATTATATTAAAATACTAAAATAAATTTAATTTTTTATATATAATAAAATTATAAATGTAAAAACATTAAATTGTATAATATTAAATATTATTACAATAAAAATTTGTTAAAACTTAATAGTTAATAGTTAATAGTTAATACTAAATAAATAAACTAAAATTAAAAAATAATAATAGTTAATAGTTAATAAATAAACTAAAAATAAAAAATTATAACTATTATAAATTTCTAAACTATAAACTATAAAAAAAATTCGAAGTCTGAGAAATACCTAAAAATGGCGGACAAAGAACGGCACAGGAAACTGGAAACGCGTGAGATCGCGTGAGGAAAAAGATAGATCTCTTGCACAGTCGACAGCTTTCTGCGGAATCTCCTGCGCAGTCAATGGCGTTTGTTCTTCTTGCGCGACCACGAAAATGTGAGGAAAAATACCGGTTTCTCCTTGCGCGACCACGGATATCTGTCTATTTGCAATGGCGGACGAAAACACTAAGCAAAACGTGCGGCCAAAAACAATGCAAATAGGTTAGGGTTTTTTATTTAACCATTCGAAGTCGCAAAAAGTTTTTGAAAACTACGCCGGAATCGGATTGAAAACGCCACGTCACAAAAAAAACAGCGTGATTCGAGGAAAAATCGGCGGGATTCGTGGAAACGTTTTTTTAACAAAAAATCCGAACCCTGTTCAAATCCGTAGGGTTTCCAGAACGAATCCGTTTGGAAACGTATCCGTACCCGGAATCGGCAGGGTAAAGGGCCGATTCCGGTAACACAGCTAATATCCTTAACATCAAACATAGAAGCATACCAAAGAACGTGTTTCTATTTTAATGTCCTTAACATCTATTAGAAATATACATCTATTCAAGGTTGCTTACCTACGATTTGCCTCAGCAACTTGATCAAATCTAGCAAATATTTGATGGTGATCAAATCTAGCAATTTGCCTCAGTTCTGTGCTAAAAATCAACAAAAAAGCCTGATTTAATAGTGATTTCGCATGGATATGGTTTCGTGACAGGTTGGTTGGGCAATTTTTATGTGATTTAAACCCTTAAAAATTGTTGAACATCATTGATTATCACAGCTGATTAAATTGGGATTTTTCGGGGAAAAAATCGTTTTGGCAGAAGATTTTTTAAATATCAGGATTTTTGCGATTTTTTGAGGATTTATGCTTCTTTGGTTTAATCACCTTTCTTAACCACATGTTTTTTCACCCTTGTACTTCTTCATTGTAAAAGGTTGTTATACTTGATTCCTTGTAACCTACTTTGGTTATCTAAGGACATCTGTATATATATTTTTTTCATTCTTATTACCTAAACTATTGGTTTACAAGCTTTCCAAGGTTTTCTTAAATTCTGAAGCAAAGGAAATGAGGGTTGTTACTGCGTGAATAGTACAATGAATTCTCCTGTAAATATTGTGTCATAGCTTTAGAGCACACCTTGAGAATAACCTGGCCTTCTGTATATGAAAAATACAAATGTTAATAGGAAGCATGCCTTGTAGATTAAGAATATAAACCAAGCTTTGGAGCTGGAAGTAGAGCAAGTTATGCAATATAATCCCATTGAACTTGGGGATGTGTGGCCCATCAGTTGACATGCTCCCCAAATATCACCAGTAGAGAAAAGCTTATGACTTATATTCCTCACCACTTGTTGTTCAACAATGGCTTACACATGGCTGCAGCCATATGTCAACTCTAAAGGTGCAGGATGGTTCACTTTACTGCATCCAAACCCCACTTACGAAAATGTAAGAAAGGGTACTAGGCATGCTAAACTGTACATTGTGCATCCAACCAGGTACAGGACTGTCTACCGCAGAATGGTTCACTTTACTGCATCCAAACCCCCCTTACGAAAATGTAAGAAAGGGTACTAGGCATGCTAAACTGTACATTGTGCATCCAACCAGGTACAGGACTGTCTACCGCAGTCCACCATATTTGAACTCAGCTCACACTTGGAAAATTGGTGAATAAAAGTTTGACTAGCAACTGGATAGTCTCAGTGCCAAAACTATGTAAAAGATTTGACAAATTAAAGAACCATTGCTGCCAGGAAACTCCATTATAGGGACATGGACCACATACCTGTCCCTGTAACCACAATTTCTGGTGATTACATTTATATGTAACATGGCCATCTCCTTGTTCATTTACATTTCATACCCTAATTTTAATGGCATCTCCATCCCCATACTAGTACGGAGTACCTGTACATCTCCTGGTAACCATGTAAAAAACTCATAAAATGTTGGAAATTTAATTTGGTTGCTATCTCCACTCATCCTTTTACAAAAGAATGCATTAAACTTGCCCATTAGCAAGCACTTTACATTTATTCAATTCAACTTTGTACACTTTTCTTGCACCATTTTTGTGTGGGTTAGGGGAGCAGGGTAGCTCTGTTTCATTTTTGAGTAAAAGATGTTTAAAAGAAAAATTCGAAAAATTGAAGATCCCTGAAAAATAGCTAAAACAGCCAATGCACTTGAAGCTGGTTTGAAAAGGAAGAAAGTTTATTTGCAGATTTGGTACACTGCCTCATGTTGCTTTTAAAGCCTAGAAAATTGGGAAAATTCAGTCCTATAACTAACTTTGAATGAAAACTGGAAAATTGCAACCTGAAACACTTTTGAACATGTTCCCCCAAAATGCTAAGCTTTTGAATCATTTTGAGCCTTAAAAATCTCCTGATGTGGACTAGTTATGTATGAGGAAAATCACCTGTGCTAGGTGCACATCGTTGAATATGAGGCAATTCTGTTCTTCTGAGCAGAGATACTTTGGATTTTGATGGATTTAACCCAAATATTTGAGTTTGCCATCCTTCCACCTCCACCTATTTCCATTGCACGTAATTTTGCTTTATGTATCCAACATTCACCAAAAAGCATTCACTAGCCATGCATTAAATGATGCATGTGTATAAATGCAAATGTATGTTAAAGGTCCAAGTTAAACTGGCATAACATCCATGCCTGTCCCCATCGGTAATGAATCAAAAACAGAATGCTATATTCAATGCTGTAGGAGGGGTCTGTATCAAAGACAGTGGTTCCAACTGCCACATGTATATATTCAACTCTTGTTTGATATTCTCTTATGCTCTTATTTCCTTTAGGTTGAAGGATATGACAAATCCATGGTGAATATTCTGCCATGCAAACACAGGCAAATATTGAAGCCAATTTGTATTCAGAGAACCTAGGCAAAATGCATGCTGTTACAGCTTCTGTAATGTACAGCAAATGGAATACTCTGAAGATTTTCCTGCTGCAGCTACATCTTTTATGGATTTGAAATTTGATTCACTATGTTTACACATTCCTTTGATAATTACTCTGAAATGCCATTTTACCAGAGGAGACTTCTGCAAGTCTTTCAACTTTTGAATAAAGTATTACATATCCATCCTGAAACTAATTGGCATCTGTCTTAGTGCCTCTCACTGTTTCTGAAACAATGCCTTGTTACCTCGATTCATACTTGAATTTGTGTAGAGGATAAACTCTACTTATTGCAAAGCCAGTCTTGCCTAATTTGAGATTTAACAGGGTAGGTTTGTTAGATCAATCTAGTGAATGCAAAATTTGACTTTTGTGGTTGTGGACAGTTGAGATTGATTCAGTAGCATGCATTAAATTGACATCTTGGTGGTTCATTCATTGAAAGGGGTGGAGTGCCAACAAGACCTGGAGGAACTAATAGATAATGCCTGACTAGTTTATGTTTTGATGCAGGTTTCTTTGTCAACTGAAGCTGAAAATATTCTTGCAGAAGCAGTGCAGTCAGAGAGCAATGAGGATACAATGTATTTTTGGGCCCGAATGGATAGAGATACTAAAAGTGGAATTCAGGGAACAGGGCGTGAGGATAATAATGATTTCTGGTCATTTTGTGACACAGTCAATTCTGGGAAGTGCAGGTGCTTTCTCTTCTTGATGAATTTATGCTATACTGCCAAATTCTTGCAGTTGTCATGTTTTCATACTTATAACATCATCTTTGCTTATTGATTTTATCTTCCTATAAAAAAGCTGATTTTAGAGTTCTAACATTGCAAATTAATTGAGGCATATACAAGCATGCGAGAGATGAAGATTTATTTGCTGGTCTTGTGTCCAGGTTTCCCTCTTTCTTACTTTTCCATAAGCTTCATTGAGGGGCCCTTTCCACATAGGACTATTTTTACTTGTACTTAGTTCAATGATTTGAGGTTCAATAGTATTAGTGTTACTCCTGTTGTATGACTACATTTCTATAGTGCTTAGTGTTGAATTTAGCTATGGAATTCACCCAATGACATTGTGGACACAAAATCCATCCAAAATAGACCTTGCCAATATAATGACACAGAAAATATTGCAGGAATAATTTTAATGCTTCTAATATCAAATGGTACCAGCCCTAACATTGTGTTAAATGAACACCTATTTATAGGCCAAGTAGGATGAAATTCTGACCAAATGTAGACTAAATTTAACGAGTTAACCCCATTCATTGAAGGTGATTGAGAGTTCAACGCATAAGATGAGTCTAGTGAACTCAATTATCTAATTTGATGTTGAGTTCAATTAGGGAGTGAACTAGGGCAGTAATTAGTAATTCTAACTAGGATCAACTTCTAGTTCTACTACATGAGGTTTGAATTATAAAATTATCTACTATAATCTATTACAAATTAATTATTTGCATAATCAAATAATCTAACTTAAGCTACCTATATAACATAGATGAAGTCAGAATACTAAGATGTGTAAGTTTTATACACCAACATCCTCCCTTGAGTTTGACTTGTGGTAGTGAAGGAAGGAATGAAAAATGAGAAGTCTAGCCCCCCTTTAAGAATATATTATTTTTCAACCCAAATTGAGATCTAAGATGCAAATTGTGTGCTTCGATAAATCACACAGAGAAAACATTTACAACAAGGCTATTGGAAGGCTCATGAAGTGTTGCGCTGCAACAAACTTGGTTTTTGGAACCCAATTGAAATAATCAACTTTTCTTTGGCACTGATCAACATCTCTTGAATCGCGTGTCAACAAGAAAAGATCTAATGTCTCCTATTATGTGTCTCTGGTGGTCTCAATAGATGGAGTCATAGTAGCTTGAACAATGTGGGCTCCATGAAGTGTCTTGTAAGTAGCTGGAGACACAGGAGTTGATGGCTCAAAGGTGGTGGAAGATCAAGGTATCTTCACACAAACTTATTATTTGATATCTCTTCATCCTCAAAAGTAGACAAGGGTTGAGAGTCTATTGACAAAAGTAGAAAAGGTGGGCATGCAAGCTTGATCAAAGTGACCAAAGAAGGTGGGGAAGGCCCAAAGTTGTCAAAATTCTACTCATGGGACAAATCACAAACCCTGCTAGTGGCAATTGCTGTGTGGTCTTTCAAATCTTGAATTACAACTCCATCTAGCAAAAACTCAATAGTTTTGCCATCTCGTTAATGGGTTATCTGATAAATCAACAAAATGTTTTTTGACAATGTAGGTGCATAGAAAACTTTGAATTTCAAATCTCAAATTGCAAATACCATTTGATAAATTGACAAAAGGTTTTTTTTGACAATGCAGGTGCATAGAAAAGTTGAAAACCTTTTGAAACTAACCTTTATCTACCTCAACATTGCCTACTCCAGAAACATCTAAAGAATAATTATCATGAACAGATATTTTGTTAGGGGCTTATTAGCATAAAAAGGTTTTTCCCTACTTACTGGGTTGCTGGTGAGAAGAGAAAGCAAGTAGCAGGTGATCGTAGGGACCAGGCACTGTGCAAACCAGCCGAGAAGTGATCTAAAAAGTGTGATGTGACAGACCACTGCTAAGCCCAATTTGATCAGCAAGTTTAGGTATCCTCTGGAGATGTTAAAGCCTGCTGAGGTCATTGCAAACATGGAAAAAGCATGTGTTAAGGCCACCACAGTTAAGTCTATTGCCAGTGACCTTGCCACCAACACAATCTGGTGAGAAGAGAAAGCAAGCAGCAGGTGATCTTAGGGACCAGGCACTGTGCAAACCAGCCGAGAAGTGATCTAAAAAGTGTGATGTGACAGACCACTGCTAAGCCCAATTTGATCAGCAAGTTTAGGTATCCTCTGGAGATGTTAAAGCCTGCTGAGGTCATTGCAAACATGGAAAAAGCATGTGTTAAGGCCACCACAGTTAAGTCTATTGCCAGTGACCTTGCCACCAACAGCATCTTTGCAACATACCACAGTTACTCTTAGCCAAATGGCCAATTTTCTTAGAAAGCAGCAATACTAGCATGTAAATTGAGACTATGTTGTGACTTCCAACCCATTGCTGTGGCAGATCCAACCCTTACAAATACATATAAAAAAGTACATCACTTATGCTAATACTGTTTTCACACAGTCTCGGTGACAGAACTCCTTCCCATTGCCTACTGCAATCTTCCCCATCTTAAGGGAGGTCAAAGGTGGAATGAGGAAGGTCACAAGGTTGAATCCAAAGGGGTAGGGTTTTAGTCTTTAAGTTTCCTTGAAAAATATATTAGTAAAATGGAAAAGCATTCTCGTATAAGGAGGTTTCACTACACTAATTTGGTGTCTTTCTTGGTGGTGACTAAAATTCATCTCTGCCTATTTATGTAATAAGCAAAAAGCTGTTCATGAATATAAATGTTCTTTGAAGAGAGGACAGAATGGCAAAGAGGTAGGGTCTCCCTTACTAACAATAAACATAAAATATGTATGGTAAATATAGAATGAATTGTACATCAAGATATGAATGCCTCAATACCGTATACTAAATATAGAATGACTTTAACTTCAAGATATGAGTATTTTGATATCATTGGCATGATGGTCGTCAAGCACTATGGGCAATCATTCAATTACCTCAAATAAATAATTTAGTATTTTTGGCAGTTTACTTGATTTAAACTAAATCATGCATAGTGTAAAAATAGATAGTTGAGTATGAATAAAAAAGGTGATTTGTTATTGATATGCAGATTAAAGGGCATACTCAATAAGATGTGTCTCTTGGTAGTGACTATTAATAACTAAATCGGTATAATTGGGTCTTTGAGAAGTTAGTCTTTCAAAACATTTTAGCTCGCTGAGGTCTCACAGTGCAAGATAATTTTGAATTTTGTCAGAATCAATTTGGACTCCATGTCCATCAACACTTGTAATGTCCCATTTTATTTGAAGACTTAGGGAAGCCAACATCCTCGTCGGCTACTTCAAGTAATATCGGCATATTATCTTTCAAGCATACGAGATATCGTGCTATCACTGGCGCTACTGAATCAAAACAAATATCGAATGGCTGATCGAGATTATTCTTACATTGCCGTAATGTTCCTGGAACCTGCAATTGGATAGAATTCAAAAGCGATTATATGACTAGGAGAAACAACGACAAGACTAATGAAAGGCAACGACTAGTTCAATTACTTGGCATTGAAAAATCTGCAGTTTGCATTGGATCGGGCCTACATTTCTAATGTGGCCGTATGAAGTATTGTTTGCATAATAATATCGGGCTTTGTCCTGAAGACTACTGCCGCATTGAAAGGATCGACATCCTTCCTTTTATAGCCACCTTTATTCTCATTACATGCCATGAAGGGAAAAGATGTTATATATGCGGCCATCATGGGATCTTACCTTGTGTGTTTGGAACTTACCAAGCAATGAGAAAGAAGATACGAGTCAACTGTTGACCGATGCTATTCATGGCATATCAACTCATATTTCCACCACCTTGTGGAGAGGGGTTGCAAAGTGTGATTTCTATTAATTGCTGTCATTGAAGGGTCAAACATCTGACACAGGTATTCTTCATGCCGTCTATATTCTATACTCCTAGCCGACCATCCTTTGGAATCATGAAACCAAGAAGTGGACAACTTCAAAATGCAGCAATAAGTTAATAGTAAGATACAATGATACATTTAGGCAGAATGATGCTAATTACTTAAAGGTGTAAAAATCATACAGCAGCGACTGAGGCTGCTATAATAATTGTGCATGATCAAGCTTAACAAAGAAGGGTCAGTGATTTTATTAAGACAACAATATTAATTACAAAACAAAGATCATTAAAGGCATCAATTAGTTAAGAGGAAAGCCATGTCTTTTGTCAAAAGTAACATAGAATAGTCATGACTCTTTCCATCATAAAGATATAAAAAAGGGAAGTACATTTCAAGCAAAGGGATCATGGAATGGAATATAATTGCAGATATATGTATTTACACAGCAGATCTGAAGTGCTCAAAGGAGCCCAAGATCATCACATTATGGATGCATGAATAATAAGTAAATAATTAGATACAGCAACCAATTATGAATTGCATGAATATGAAGACAAAATCAGAAACCGCGAACTAATAGAGGTCTAAGCCTCTTGCATATTCGAAAGCATGATATTAAAGACTAAATTAGAAACAGCTATTATATTTACATTTAAATTCTCATTATTAAATATATTTGAATCAGACTCCATTATTTAGAGTTTATTTCATTTATAATCTCGAAACTCGGTTGACTTTGATAATATTGGATGACAACCTTTGTCAATCCAATAAGGAATATATCAAAAATCTATTGATCCGGAGCACAGGTCATTACAACACTGAATACCTAGTATTGAATGGACTTCATTGGGAATGACTGCTTATCAGTGTTTGCCTGAAACTTTATCTTCTGAGTGGAGAATTTGTCTCATGTGTTCCATATGTTCTTCTCATGTCCCTTAAGGACAAATATGTTCTCAAGGTACGTGACCAGCCATGGTGCTATCTACAAAAGGTCAAAGGTGCTTTCTCAAGTCTAAATTACATAACCAATCATTCATACGGTAGTGATTACTATATTTATTATTTATTCATGAATAGTATTGACCATTGACCATATATATTAATAATCATATACATCTGAAGATGGAGTTAACTGTAGTCTGTTGTGTAGAACAGTATGAACTTTAAAGTACCTTGAGGGTAATCGATGTGTACCCTAGGGACATATTCCCCTTGCTTTTCAGGTGTTTCCTGAAGAGATGCGGGGATGGGGAAAAAAATGTCCTCCTGCCATTTCAATTTTTTTTCAAAAAATGGTGGCGTTGCAGGGATGCCCTCTCTGCAAGAGGAATGTGCCCCATTTGGGGAGCACCAAGCCATCCTGACATCCACATGCCCAAAACATAGTTTTTAACTTTTTCAGTCAAAGAGAAAAACACAGCTGAACCAGAGTTACATTGTTAGGGTACACAACAGGAGGAAGAGTAGTTTTCTTGTTTTGTTCAGTCAGTATGGTTTTGAGCTCGAAGGAATGTGGTCCACATATGGAAATTTCCACAACTTTAGTGAATGGCAAGGAAATATATTTCCTCGATGTTCACTAAAGTTGCACAAATTTAAAATTTCCAATTTTTTTATATATAATATTGATATTTATATTAATATATGATAATATAAAAAATATTATATTTATTATTATTATATTAATATATTATAATACTATTTTAAATATTATATATATAAAATAAATATATTTTAATATATATTTCTGATAAATTTTTGAAAAAGTTTGCCATCTAAAGTGTCCCCTTGCATGCCTACCCCCCATCCTAGAAACTTGGAGAAACACTAGTAATCATTGACTAGATAACTCAAATGACTATTCAACATGGCCTTGCAGTTATGTTATTACCTTGAGAAGGTTTATGTTTGAGCTATCTCTTTGCTAACATTAAAAGTTTTTGCGAGTTCAGTTGGATGCTTGTTAAATGATTTTTTTTATATTGATAGAGATTTTGGCCCATCCCATTTTCAGAAAAGCTCCTTGGCCACTGGCACCATACATTAAGAAAATAATTCCAAACAATTCAATTGCAAGCTGTTTTGGTGTTGATATAATTAGAGATCTTGTGTCATTTCTTATCAATATTGCCCTCCTTAAAGATGACAATGGCATTATTCCAAATGGCTCTTGCTAAACTCGTTGTTACTTTATATCATCTATATTTAAATGAAGAGATTGTGTACTATTTCCTGTTTGCATCTAATGCACAAATTCTGTATTTCTTTTTGCAGAGTTGTATTTGAGAATGCATTTAGGAAAATGTATGATCTCCCATCAAACCGGACTGTGCTGCCACCCATGCCTCATGATGGAGATTCTTGGTCTGTCCTCCATAGCTGGGCCATGCCAACACCCTCTTTTCTTGAGTTTGTGATGTTCTCAAGGTAAGAATATATTCATGCATAAGAAGACTGTAACATGCTTATCAGAAATATAAATCTAAATATTAGTAATGTGTTGCATTGCAGAATGTTTGTTGATGCTTTGGATTCTCAACTTTATGAACATCATGAAAATGGCACATGCATTTTAGGAACTTCGAGAAGAGAGGTACATATTTTCCTGATAAGCTATGCACTATGAGAGGAGCAAGGTAGTGTGATATTTTCAACGTTGAAGATTATTACTCAAGCATCTGATGCATTAACAAATTTATTTCAATATATTACTAAGTATTGCATACAAGAAAAGTACTCGCATGGTTATAGAAAATTATTTTTAGACTAATCTAGCTGTTTGAGAGTTCGTTGTATGTACTGTGTGGCCCCTTTAAGAACCTTTCTCACAGCCGGAATTGATCCCCACTTTCATATTGTTTTTTTATAATGCTTCCTACTTCCTAGGTTAATTTTATTTATTTCCAATTAATGCTGTTTACAGTGTACATCCTTTGTCCATGATCAACACCTGCTCTCTTTTCAAGCGCATGCCTGCGGTTTTTCTTTTCTACACCTGTGTACTTTAATTGTTTTAAGGTGTTTGCTGCTCGGTTGATCGTTTCTTGTTATAATTGTCCAAATCTGTAACCTTTGTTGCTGACACAAATAAGATACGAATATTTGGTGAACTTAAATAAATCTACAATATTGATTTGATACAGTTTTTTTGACAATTGAACAAAAGTTTAGTTGTACTCAAGTAACCGACAGTATATTCTTGTTAAGGGACAAGTTGATGTTTTACATTTGAAAGTGTTATCCCTCTGATCCTCCTCTGTTTGCTTTGTTTGACATTACCATTTTGGCTTTTACTTCCATAAATAATTGACATATAAATTTAACCAAAATATCTGATTGTTCTATGGATATGTTCAACATAAAAGAAAATCATGATTTGTTTCTGTTGCTCCTCACTTTCCCAATTGTTTTATGGCCAATAATATAGAAGTAATATATTCACATAACCTTATTTTCTCCTAGGAAAACATTTTTGAGTTTTTCTGGGTTTTAGAATCAAATAAGCAATTCTTGTGTCATGTGCAGCTTTTTATAGGTTCATCATCTTGATTTCGTAGGCTTTCCTTATCGTAAGAAATAAAATAGTTTGTCTGGTTGTGATGGTAGGAAAAGCATTGTTACTGCCGTCTGCTGGAGCTTCTAGTCAATGTCTGGGCTTATCACAGTTCCAGGAAAATGATATATCTTGATCCTCAGACTGGGTTAATGCAAGAGCAGCATAGTTTGGTAGATCGCAGGGGCCATATGTGGGAAAAATATTTCAATTTTACATTGTTAAAGACCATGGATGAGGATTTGGCTGAAGAGGCAGATGATGATCATCCGGACAAGAGATGGCTATGGCCCTTGACAGGAGAGGTCTATTGGCAAGGGATTTATGAAAGGGAACGTGAAGAACGCTACCGCTCGAAAATGGAAAAGAAAAGGAAAAGCAAGGAAAAGCTACTGGAACGCTTGAGATCTGGGTATAAACAGAAATCACTTGGAGGAAGAGTTTAGAGGCCACCTTCTGATATCAATGCAACTAACTGATCACTGACCTTGCATGTTAATCCGGACTATCATTTGATCCTTCGCTCTATTCAGGAAATTAACGAAGCACCAGATTCTTTATGTTGGTTCCCAGAATTTTCCTTCTCAATGTACGGTTTGGCATTCAGAAACCAGAGGCATCTCACAAGTTAAAGCTGTATTGGGCAACTTGGCAATATATGCTCTCGTTTCTGAGATTTGTGTATTATAATAACCAGTTTATGGCTGTTTTATTAAAGATACCAAGAATTTGCTTTTTTGGTGGCAATTATTTTGGTAAAATAGCGTCAGAATTAGATAACTAAGATTATTCCTACACCCTGCATTAAAGCATGAGCTCCAAGAATGGAAATATAAAGTAATTCAGAGCATTACACACAACCTTTTTCATCTTTGTGTGTAAATCTCCTTTTGTTACAGATGCATAAATTTGCAACTCCAAAGGGTGATGCAAATAATCGATTTATCTCTAGAGAACCATGCAGAGAATTAGCACTTGGTCAGAATATTGACCTTAATCTTTTGATTATGGATTTCCATGAATATTTGGAAAAGCAGCTGGTAAAAATAGATTACTATGCGATGACTTTTGTATTGATGAACAATGTTTCTGGATTCGATTGTGTTGGAGTTTTTGTTATCAATGTTTCTCTGTGATCCATCATCAGGATAGAATAGAGAGCTAGAGGAGAAGAAATGATTTGTTGCAGACCAGAGTTAGCTAAAAATGAAGAGGGGTGAAGAGGAGGGAAGATGCACACGTTCAAAGACTGAGGAGAAGACAACAAATTAATTAAAAATCCAATGAAAAGATATAAAATTATTAATAGAGCTGAAAAATGACATAAATCATATGATACGAAATGAAAGAATAAAAAGATTATAAGAGAAAATTAAAATAGATATGAAATATAAAGACTAATTTTTTTGGGAAACATATAATATATAATTGTTATTTATATAAAGATTATATTAACTAGCTGTTATAATTAATATTATTATTTTTTCCTCCTCGCCACCCTCAGGTTAAACTCCTCAAAAATGTCACGTTCAACACAACTCTGCCAATCTATCATGCTCATGCTGTGATCTCCTCCCTATCCTGTGGCTCTCTTCCATGCACTCCTTCGTGCTTAGTTCCAATTTCAAGCAACCCTCGCCCAACGTGGTCTTTGCTTTTGGTCGAAACTCGTGTAGTCTTGCACTCAATTTCCAATCCAACAACCAATCGCAGGCCCCTCCCAACCAACGTTCTTCTCCCAACGATCGACCTGCACCTCTAGGTGCACATACCATTGATTTCAATTCTCCTCGTCTAGTTTCATCGCATCACATTAATTTCTCTGCTATCCCTTCAGATCTTTCCAGACCTCGAGCTCCTCCTGATATTGACAATTCAATCAGAGCCACTCTTCTTGACCGTTCCCTCTCTGACCCACTCTCCTCTCACCACATGCCCTCTTCAAACCAAGCCGCCTTGCCTTTTTCAAACTTGCCTACCAACCCCTCTTGTCTCACTATCCCCCCCCTTCATGGATTTCCCTTAAAAAATGTCACATCATTCTCCCCTCAACACATGTGAGCTCAAGCATAGAACTGCTTAACGTATGGCTCATGGCTCACCAAATCCCATCTTTTTTCTTTTCTATCCCGTCCCTCCAACTCCCCCAATTTCCTTAGTTCATGATTGGGAGTCCAAGCTGGTAGTAAACCTCTCCAACGCTTCTCTAGATCCTCTTTCGTTTAATTTTTAAAAAAAGGAGTCCAAGGTTTGCTATAACTCTCCGCTCCATTCCTCACACGAACTTCCTCGTTGAAATTGAGAACATTATTCGTTCCCTCCCTTTCCATGCAACGTAAGAAGGTAGGCAAGATTGTGCCATGGCCCTTTGTCATGCAAAATCTCCCAGACATTCCTAAAGCTGAAATTATCGCCTTCAACAATTTTTTGCACAATAATGACCTAATCATTAGCAAAGTTGAAAAAGGAAATGCCACATTCATCCTAAACAAGCAAGACTACATCTCTAAAATGCTTGTTCTTCTTTATGATTCAGAGAGCTACAAAATTTTATCTCACAACATTTGCTCCAAAGTTTTGAAAAAAGTGAAATCAGTTGTTGCTTGCTCATCTTTGGATGTTGCCACAAAGAAACGTTTGGTTCCCTCCAAAGAAGTGACACCTTGTATTTATGGTGTTTTGAAAATTCACAAAATGGGTATTTCTTTGAGACCCATTGTAGACACCATAGGCTAACCTACTTACTATTTAGCTTCTTTCCTTGTCAAATTAATCTCTTCCAAGTTTGATTCCTTCATTAAAGATTCCATTGTGGACTTCATAAAGGACACAAAATTAGAAAGTAATGACCTTTTGGTGAGCTTCGATGTTGTCTCCCTTTTCACCAAGGTTCCCATCCCTGCCTCAATTGAGATTGTTAGGAGGAAGTTAAACGATGAGATTGCCTCCCTTGTAGAATTATGTTTGAGATCCACATTATTTTCTTTCCAAGGTGTCATTTATGAGCAAGTTGATGGTGTAGCTATGGGTTCTCCTCTGCCACCAATCATGGCTAACCTTTACATGGAGCATTGTGAAGAAATGGCCCTTTCCTCCTTCCCCCTTAAATTGAAATGGTGGAAATGTTATGTGGATGACACCAACATTTGTTGGCCCCATGGCCTTGAAAAGTTCGAAGAATTCCACTCATCTTAATAGCTTAAGCCCATTGCATCTTCTTTGCCAAGGATCTTGAATTTGATGGCCAACTTCCCTTCCTTGACATCTTGCTTATCAAAAAAGTGGATGGTTCTCTCAGTCATTGTATTTTTCAAAAAGCAAATCGCATTGATCTCTATCTCCACTCTTCTTCTCATCACCACCCGAGCCAAAAAAACGGTGTCCTCAAAACTCTAGCCATGAGGGCCTATCGGATTTGTGATAAAGACAATTTGAATCAAGAGTTGGCCCATCTTCACAAAGTCTTTAGCTTGAATGGGTACACTAGCAAGAAAATCTTGAAAGCCTTTAACTTGGCTAAGATAGGGTTTTCTATTCAAACCCCATACCCTCCAAACTTGAGGTCCTCCCTATTTTTTCCCTTCCCTATATTGAAGGCATCTTCCACAAAATCTCCAAGACCCTTCTCAAAAAAGGACTTTGATGTGCCTTCAAACCCTATTTGATAGTGAAAAATTGCATCTCCTCTCTCAAAAACTCTAGAGACATACTCCTTAACTTGGGACTTTTCAAGGTCAAGTGTTCTTGTGGCATACCTTATGTTGATGAAATAGGTTGTTCTTTTAGCACAAGAATCAAAGAACATTTTGCTGACATCAAGCATGATCGGGTTCTCAAATTAGCCCTGGCCGATCACGCCTCAACAAAACACCATATTTGTTTAGAAAACACACATCTTATACAAAGAAGACCTTTTATTTAAAAGGAAGCTTATAAAAGCCATAGAAATTAGCAATCTCCCAACCAACCTTAATCGAGATGTTGGTTGGAGTCTTAGCCTTGCGTGGCAACCCTTGTTATCCAACCTTAGAAGCTACCATCACCATTGTCCTTGACCTTGTTCCTCACTTTGGGGTAGCTTCTTTCTCTTGTTTGCAGTTAATCTTCCCTCTCCCCCTTTCACGTTGCTACTTTCCTCCTTGGTCCTTAGGAGGTGAGGCCTCTCATCCTCCTCCCATCTCTTCCTATCTCCTCCCTTTCTTTCAGTCGCCTTGGATTTTCCTATGTCAGTTACCCCCATTCTCTCCTTTCCTCTTTTGTCTAGGCTCCCTTTTTCATCCATGCCCTTTCTCTTTCATTTATGTTGTGTTTTATTTATATATATTTTTATATTGTTCCTTATTTTGTTTATATAATTAAACCCCCCTTTTTTCTTTGTCATGGTCTTCTTTAGAGTTTTTGGCATTATTTCTCCTATTCTTCTTCTTTGTGCTTTTATTTGTTTGATTTCATTCATTTGTTCCCTCTCTACCTATTTAGGTCTATTAATTATTTTCATGTTAATCTTGATCTATTTTTTGTAATAAAAAGTTTAGTTGCATTACAACCATGTATATATTTAATAGATAAATTTTATAATAGTTTCTTTTATCTATTAACTTAGTCTTTAAGTCTTTTTTTCATTTCTATTCATGTCTTATAATATTTAATTATTTTAGATAATTTTGGCAACTTTATTAATAATTTAATTATTCTCCTTATAAATGGTATGCTCTTGTTATAAATTTGTGATAAATTATATAATTATTATAATATGACAATTTCCCATAATATTCATGTATGCTTATAGTTTGTTTCTCTTCTTTTCAATTTAGTTTTATTTTGATAACTTTTCAATAATTTTATAATTTGAATATTATCTTTCTTCAATTTATTTTATTTAGACAACTCATTCATAATGGTTTTTCCTTCTAAATTTAAGTATTATTTATAATATTTTAATTTAGTTCTCTTTATTCTATTTTTTTCCCCTCTTGAATGATATATACAAATTTTTATATCTATTTTGATAATTAATTTTAGATTTATTTCTTAATTGTCTCCTACCTAGATTATTTTTCTTTATTCTTTAGATACTTCTCTATTTTTACATATTATTTTTACTACCTAATTTACATGCTCTTGTTTAAAATTTTGTTATTTTTTATTTAATAATTATAGTAATCTAACAATTGACCTTTTATAGACATAGTTGTGTATTTTTTTTCTATATTTATTGTCTTCCTTGTGTTAGTTCCTTTTCTTTATCATTTAGATTATTTTAGTTAATTTCATAGCATTTTTTATAATTGGAATAAATTTTATTCTAATATTAATAACTATTAATATACGAAATAATTTCTTTTTGAATGCGTGCAACCTTTTTAGAAGTATAGTAATTCTCCTATTATTTATATATACATAAATATTTAATTCTCTATTATCTTTATTCTCTTTTTTAATTCAAACCTATTTTTTAACATAGTTTTTATAAAAATATTCATCTTTTAAAATTAAATATAAAAATTTCCCCAAAATAATTATAAAAATATCAAGCTTCATTAATATAGATAATTAAAAATATCAATCTTCATTAATATAGATAATTAAAAATTTCAATTCTATTAATATTTGTAGTCATCTATTAATTTATCTTTATTAATCATATTTTCTCAATGCATATCTTTTATATTTTGTGCCTTTATTGTTTTTATTGTCAAATAACGTTTTTTAGTAATCTAATAATTTTTCTCATAAATTTTATGAGTATTCTTTCTTTAATTATTTTTTATAGTATTTAGTTTAAATTAGTTAATCCTTTTAACATATAATTTATATAATTGCATTTAATCATGCATATTAATTATATTAGTTAATATAATAGTTGCATAATTAATAGATATATTATATAATAATTACATTAATCTAATAAATTAATTTTGGTATTGCATATATAATATATATTTGTGTCTGACAATTTTCTATTCTATCATTGTCTATTTATTAGTAATCTAACTAATTTGAGCACTCTAACAATCTAGTTAATAATATTAACCTATTAATCTGATTTCTAATTTACTTGTTAGCAATCCTTTAATTATAGTAATTAATCTGATTTTAGTACCCTAATAACTTGCCTATAGTAATTATATAGGCTTATTGCATTTCTTTTATAATTTATTTTTGAGGTACATTGTTACATTTTGTATAACATTGTTACTAATTTGTATAAAAAAGTAATTGTTTTTAAATTTATTTGGAGATTTTCTTAGTCACCTAATTTTTTTCCATATTAATCATTTATGCATAATTTTTTTCTTCATTGAGGCTATTTCTTTTCTTTAACAATCTATCTATATTAATTTTTAAACCCTATAATATTTCGTAAATTGAATTAATTTTATCTTAACAAGTGTCACTAGTTGCGAGTACTTGTCTTTGTAGTATTGTAATTGGCTAGACAATAGATGAATTATGACATACTAATTCTAGGGTAGATTGGATAATAGTTTGATGTCAACAAATTCTTCTAAGTTGTATGTATCATGATTTTATAGTTGTTAGTTTATGTTGGCTTCAAGATTTATTTGTACTAGACATATTTATGACTAATATAGTTGAAGTTGAGTTTGTTCCTTAGAATATATATTTTTTAAATATTAAAAAATAATCAAATGATTTATTAGTATAGATAATTCCTAGGTTGATTAGTTGATTTGGAATTTGATATTAAAATCTACATAGTTAAGTTTGTTTTTTATAACAAGTTTTGTTAAATATTGATGTCTATATGATTTGTTATTTGATTAGTTTTGTAGATTGATTAGTGGAGTTATGAATATTAAAAGTATAATTGATAGTAACAAGTTAAAGATAAACAAAAAAGATTGTTGTAATTTTAAAAGTAAATATAAATTATATTGATTTTATAATTATATAATTAAGATTTATAAAATAATTAATTAAAAATATTGTAAAACATTTAATAAATGATTAAAAAAAAAAACAAATTTATGAATTATCATTAAAAGAAATTTATTATAATTTTTTTTCCTTTTTTGATATTTTTAATTTTAATATTAATAATGTTAGTAAAAACATAAAGACTTCCTATAAATATATTTTTATAAAGAAAAAAGATTAATAATATATTAATAAAAAATAAAAAATACAAATTAAAAATTTGACATAATCATGACACATTAATATTAATAATTGTTAATTTTAGCTTAGTGGGACATGCCTATATTCTAGATTAATGGTCCAAAAAAACTATTTTTATAATTGTAATTGGAGCAAATATATTTTCTTCCCATCATCTAATTTGTACTATATGATGAAAATAATTTAACAAAATGAAAAAAATCAAAAACATATTATTTCATAAAAGAAATCCATTTACATTTCTTTGCAAAATATATGTGATAGAAATAGTATATGCACCAATTTTTTACAATTTTATCAAATTCCAAACAACATATTTACAAAATATATCATCTATGTGGTTGTGATCCAACAACAAAGACCTAAACCTTTGATCGTACCATCCACTAGATTACAAATCACAAGAGTTTATTTAAAAGAACAATGTTTATGATCAGTGTTTATGATCATGACTGAGTCATCACACCATGCACACATAATTTGTTTTAGATCACAGCCTATACAACATGCATTGTTATATTAGAGTGATACCCTATTATTCCAGTGTTTTAACCCTAAGGTAAAAGGCCAAAACCTTTGGCCTTCTCATCTTCAACACTCAATCTTACAAAATTCATTGAAAGATAAAATAATTGTTTCACGTTATAGCCTAGCCAACATTAACTTGTACAATTAATTTAATTTCCCTTGGACTATATGGCCTAGCCTTTAGAGTGATAAAAGAAAAAGTAGGTAGTGTAACTATAATAATAGTTTGCATAGCAGAATGAAGTGAATGAACCATGGTAAGAGCATGGTGCATCTCAACACAACCCTGATCCAATCTTAGGACCTCACACTTTACTACTTCTCACATACTCTCTCTCATTGGGCCATTCCACAAGGAGTCTTTCTCTATGCGCCTCAAAAATACCATTATATTTATCTTTATATGCATTTATTTATATTTTGTGTTTATTTTGTTGATTCAACAACCAAATTATCTTTAATGACTACAATTTCAAATTCTACTGAGATTTGTGGAGATAAATTTGTTTACATGGATGTGCTAACCTTCATAATGTGGCTGTAGAATCTTGGTGGAATAATAAAAATGATTTGAGCCCCATGGGAATATATCTTTAATCCCATATACAAAAATAAGGGTTCAGTGTAATTCACCACATAAAGTAATACTTAGTTCAAATATTTTTATAAAAACTATTTAAATGTTATAGTTTAACATCTCTGGTCGCAACTACGCTTAGTTTTGATGGGGTCTACGAGCATTTGGTTGGAGGCTCCTCCTCTATTCCGTCTGGTGATGTTGTGTGAGTTGAGGGCTTTGTCCTTGATTTTGTTGTGCGAAGGTATGTCCCTCCCCCTGCTCCGGTTGCTGGGGGTTCTTCAGGTTGGGTGAAGTCCTTCTTAGAAGCTGCTAAAGGGGTTGTTCGACCTCCTGCTCAATCTCGAGTTCATCCTCTGCCCTATACTAGGGATTCCCTTGTGGTTTGTGGACCTGAAGTTGCTCAAAACGAGGATTACTATTTGAAGTAGGGGGTGGTTTGTAGGTTTAATGGCCTGTGGCCCTCCCTTCTTGATCTCCATAACTGGGTTTTCGCCTCTTGGAAGCTGGTGGTCTCTGGGAAAATTGAGCTCTATCCCAGTGCTAGGGGTTTCTTTTTAGCAACCTTTTCCTCCTTCATGGAGCGATACTGTGTGCTGGACATGGGGTGGATGTGGGGGATTCATTCTTTGTCCATCCGACCTTGGTCTCGATCTTTCAATCCCCTCACGGAGCTGTTGAACACCAAACCTGTTTGGGTCTGTCTACCGAATCTCCCTCTCCAATTTTGGGAGGATTCATGTTATGAAGCTATTGACAACTCCATTGGACGCTTTTTAATGTTGGACTCTACGACTCGAGAGCTTGGGCATACTATGGTAGCGCGTATATTAGTTGATTTGGACATCTCCAAACCTCTCCATGGTGATGTAGTCTTATTGGTGGAGGACATACCTTGGAAGCAACTCTTGGACTATGAGGGTCTCCCCTTTCGGTGTAGGAGATGCTTCTCTGTGGGTCATTTGGCCTCTACTTGCCCATCAGCCCGCCGCAAGGGTGCTGCAACTTGGTGGAAGGATGCTCTCTTGGATAACCTCATGGTGGGTTCTCCTCCTTCAGAAGTTTCTTCTGTAGAGGATGACCCTATTGTTTCTTCTCGGGAACTTGTGTTTGCTCCTCTTTTGGCTCTTTCCGTGGAGCCATTGTTGGCTCGATTTGCTGACGTCGTTCTGTCTGAGCCTACTCGAACATCATTGATTGCCTTTGATGGTCCTTCATTCGATCCTGTTTCCCCCCTGCACTGCTGTCTCCCATGTTGTGTGGTGGCTCTTTGCCCTTGGTGGCTTCAGTTGATCCGCTTCTCTCGCCTCACTCGGTGGACTTGGATTTTGAGTCTTCTTGGTATTGTGCTGAGAAAGAAGAAGGGACTCCCTTGATCTGTCACAACTTTGCGGCTTAGGGTTAAGGGAGTCAGATTGGTCCCCTTAGATTCTAGGGTTGTCTAGTCCTAGTCTGTGTTTCGATTGTTGTCTATCAGCTATTTCTGTGTGTGGTCTATCCTCTTTTCCTAGTTCATTATTGTTTTGAACTAGCTTCTTTTTTGCCCCTTTGGGCTTATTGTGTAAAAGGTACAACACCCTGTAAATGTTGCTTATCTTATCAAAAACATATGATTTTCTGTCATCAGGTGATGGAGCATGGTGAGGAGGAGGGTATTTGCCCAAAAGTTGACAAAGAAAAGAAAGATACTAAGGAGACCTTAATTGATCTTGAGGATATAGATAATACAACTTTTCACCCTCTCAATGCTGAAACTCTAGTGGGGGAAAGATTGGGTATAGATAAGATGACTGTGGAAATGCTCGTGGAAAGAATGAAGTAGGTTGAGCTATTATGGGAACCATCTCTGGTCAAGGAAAGATCACTAAGCAACATAATAAAAAAGGAAATCAAGATGATGTGAAGCGGTTTGGGACTATGGAAGAAAAGGAAAGTCTTGAAGAAACGGTGGATGACCTGAAGATGATATGGAGCCTAATTGAAGAGTCCTAATCCTTTGATTTATGGTTTTTGCTTTTCCATTTTATGACATAGTTTATCTGGTTTATAGACTATCTTGTTATGTTTAAGTTTGTTACTGGCTCTTATAGCCCAAACTTGATCCGTGTTGTTAATCTATGCTTTGATGGTCTTTGGTCTTTTGGACAGGCAATGTGATTGATATTAGTAGGTTATGGTTATTATTATATTGGTCCTTAGCTAAGTTCATTTGCTATAGGCCTCTTATGTTTGGTTAGTGGCTATTCCTTGTGCTGTGTTTAAGGAGACCTTTTGTTGTTTCTTGCTGTCTCCTCTATTTTGTTGTTCTGCTTGAGTTTGGTTGGTTCAAAAGTTTTGCTGTTTGTTTGGGATCAGGACCCTTTCCCTGCTTATCTAATAAAAAACATCTGATTTTCCTATTAATCACCCTTATCCAAATGACATAAAATAAAATTTAAATTTTCAATATGTTTTGTTATAAATTTTCGCTAAGTTTGTCTCTAAATAGATAAAATAATATATTAATTAATTTCTATCATACTTGAATTGTTATTAAATGATATAATTTGTCATCAGGAAAACAATTCCTGGTAGGAAAATTCACCTCAAGGAAAATTCACCACTAGCAATTCACTGTAAGGAAAAATTAATCGCAAACTTTTAATGTGATGAATTTTCGTGACAGTGGTGGTGAATTTTTCTTGACGTGAATTTGTGATGAGTGAATTTTTCGAGGTGAATTATTGGTGGTGAATTTTCTGATGGTGAATTGCTAGGTGAATTTTCCTAGAGCCATAATTTATATACATTATCTATAATTTATATATTTTAATTTATATTTATTAACATATATTATTATATTATATAATATATTTACAATTATTGTGATAATGCATTTTAATTAAGTTTAATTTATAATACCATATTATTATATATTATATTACATGTTTGTGACCTTATTATTATATTATAATATTTATAAGATTATTATTTTGTTATGTTTTATAGTATTATTATCATTATTATATTATATTATATTTTGTTATGTTTTACAGTATTATTATTATTATTCTATTTTATTCTATTATAATATTATGTTTCTATAATATTATTAATTTTATTATAATATTTTATTGTGTTATAATTAAGTTTAATTTATAATATCATAATATTATATATTTATAATGTTATTATTATATTATAATACTTATAAGTTTATTATTATAGTTTAATTAATGATTAGGTAAAATAATAATATTGTCAATTAGTAGCCTTCTTATAAGAAATTATAACTCTAATAAATAATATAATTTGTAATCTTCTTATAATTATAACTATCAAATTAATAATATAGGTAATGTTTAGGTAAATATACTTGTTATAATTAATATAGGTAAATATAATTAATAATAACAAAAATAATATTAATTATATTTTTATTTTTATGTGTAATTATAAATATTGTAATTTTCTTATAATTTTTATTTAGTTGTTTAATTTTTTGGGTTATTGATAAATGTTTTTTATAGTGAATTTTTTAAGGATTCATATTCTTCTACATAAAATTAATACAATTATTGTTGACACAAAAAACTTATTGTACAAACAAGAAAATGCCAAAATAATAGTAAATGATTAAAAGAAAAAAACCAAAACAATAGTTTACCATCAATCTTCCTATAACACCCCAAACTTTTTAGTCAATCATGTTGAAGAGAAATATTTTACAAATTTCTGAAATTAAAATATTTTACATGTTCACTTTAGAAAAAATGATTTTTATTTGTAGGGATAAAATTTAATCTTTATATTTCATATCTATTTTAATTTTCTCTTATAATCTTTTCATTCTTTCATTTCCTATCATATGATTTATGTCATATTTTTCAGCTTTATTAATAATTTTATATCTTTTCATTGGAATTTTTATTAATTTTTTTTCTTCTCTTCAGTCTTTGAACTGTGTGTATCTTCCCTCTTCCTTTTTAGCTAATTTTGGTATGCAACAAATCATTTCTTCTCCTCTACCTCTCTATTCTATCGTGATGATGGATCACAGAGTGTGATAACAAAAACACCAACACAATCAAATCCAGAAACATTATTCATCAGCAAAATGGATTGTGGAAACTCAACATCACTGAATTTTGTATTGTTTTTCAATAATTTCTAGACTTAACCTTTTATAAAAGACGAAGATGTGCAAGTAATTTTATCGCTGCATTATCATGGGGTATGTGAGACTGCTTCTTATTGAGACAACAACACAACCAGTCTTTTCATTTCATGTAATATATAGACTTTTTGTCTTAGAAAATAATTTGATCATGTGATAGAACACAATAAATTATTTGACCCATCTTTTAACTATCACAAACCCATCTATTCCAGATGCAATATTACAAAATATGCAAAATTGATGCACTTAAAATAGGGAGCCAAATAAATTTTGGCCTTGTGCATGCAGCCGAAATCAATATTTACTATACAAATCCTTGATGTATAGTATAAATTCACAAAATTCCCTGGTTTTAATTCATGCTAAATATACTGAGGTGTAATATTACAAAATATACAAAACATTCAGGTAGGGGGAGGAAGCCAAATAAATCGTGTCCTTGTCTTTGCAACCAAAATCAATATTTAAGAGACACCCTGATTTAGTATGAATGCACAAAATTCTATGATTTTAATTCAGATTTAAAATAGACTAAGGAAACATGAGCAGCATCATAGATGACAGGTCTTCATCTCTTTACAAAATTTGAACCAACTTCTTTCAATGCTTCTCTGATTTCTCAATTCATTTTATAACAGTAATTACAAAACCAATTAGTTGATTTCTTTGAACTCTCCACCCCTTCATGTGTATACATATATTAAGGGAAAATACAATTTCTCTTATTATTTATTTAGGCTAATTAATAACATGTTATAAAATCATAATTAATCAGGTAATTATATACATACATACAACGAAGAAAAACATATTTAGTCTTATTATTTCGGTCAATTGATAAAACATTATCAAAGAACATACAACCTATGTAACCAAAGTTGGGTCAAATAGATGTAACAATAAGTCCTAATTTAGGAAATTTAATACAAATGGGGTACTTAGTTTGTGGAACAATGATGATAAAATTTGATGCAACATAGAATTCTACTTGCTTTAATGCTAAAACTAGGTACATTTAGTTTCCTAAATTTCTTGGGATTTAAATAGTCTTTGAATTCTCTACTCCCCTGTTTGAAAAAATTTAGCATGTGGAAGCAATTTATAGCACACTATATACTATAGCTACCTATTTTTCTCGGCTACTAGTGTTGAAAAATGCCTTAGCAAACTATTGACTCGTAAGGACTAAGTTATTCTAGGTTGACCTCCTTGGTTGGACTAACTTTATGGTTGTATGAGACTATTCAACACAACAATTAGGGATGTAGGGGCCCTATATGTATGTGATGCAAATTATATTCCTTTTAGTGCTCTAAATTGAAATATTCTTAGAACAATTCTTCTTGAAGTGCTTTGGATACGTAGATATGAATTGGATGACAATGAATAATATTGAATGCCTTTAAATATGGAGACACCAACTAATTGCAGAAGGTGTACTTATGACTAGCTAGTGAGATTGGGGAGAGTTGGAAAAGATTTAAAATTTAAAATTTGAATATTTTGGTTGATGCTAATATTAGGATTGACCTGCGACAAGAAAATGCTAATATCCAGGTGGAGAATGGGTGTATGGGAATGAGAATAGTCATAGATGTAATAAATGGTAGATGTAGAGGAATATGTGATAAATATAAGGTAGGATGAAAGGCATACAAGTATATGTAAGAGGGAATGGATAATGAATTAGAGGATGGACCGAACTTTGCATAAGAGTGACATTTATTAATATGTATTAAAATATTCAATCAAAATTAGCCTAAAACCAAATGGGAGTTGGCATGAGTATGCACATTTCACCATTGCATTTTTCCCCTATTATGACGTGGATGTGAATCGTAATTGAACATGTATTTCAAAGTAAATGAATACTCATAAACATGAACATAAAGTAAATATTTAACAAAAGATGGATATTGGGGGTTGGCATGAGTATGCAAATTTCACCATTATATTTCACCCCTACTATGAGGTGGTTGTGAATTGTAATTGGACATGCATTTCAAAGTAAATGAATATCATAAAGTAAATAATTATACAAAAAAATGGATATTGGGGGTCCATGGAATGTAATGGACCCAATTGGATATCTTGTGTTGTGTGCTCATGTGAAGTTATAACATAGGGATAAAATGTGCAAGGAATAGCTTCTTTTGAATGTAAGTAGATATGAGCACAACTACAAATTAATTTTGTTGTCTACATAAATAAGAGAGAAAGAGAAGAGAGTAGGGTTAGAAAATTCCACTTGTACATAAAGTTGTGTGGCATATCATACACTACTGTGCCATGAGATAAGGATGGTATGACATATAAAAGGTTTCCATACCATGTGGTTGAGATATGTTTGGACACAATGACGAGTCTTTATACAAGTATGTGTAACCATCTACAATCTCAACATGGGAGTGTTAGTCTCATGCCCCTCTTCAATTGGTTGCATCCATTGGATGCAATGAATTAGAGGAGAGGAAAACAATACATGAAATGTAAATGCAAGCTAAGCATATAAGCACATAAATAATGCAAAATAGAAATTCCATAAAAACATTGTGGCAATCAAGTAAGTTATCTTGAATGATAGGTGTGGTAAACATATGGATTGTGGATATTTATGAAGGTGAATAATTTAGCCTTTAGTATAGGTAACATAGAGATAAAATGCACAACAAATAGCTTCTTTCATGTAAGTAGAGATAAGTGCAATTGTAAATTAATTTTGTTGTCTACACAAATAAGAGAGAAATAGAAGAGAGTAGGGTTAGAAAATTGCACTTGTACATAAAGTTTTGTGGCATATCATACACTACCATGCCATGAGATAAGGATGGTATGTCATATCAAGGGTTTTCATGCCATGTGGTTGATATATGTTTGGACACAATGATGAGTATAGGTACATGCAATGAATTAGATGTGAGGAAAACAATACATGCAATGTAAATGTAAGCTAAGTATATAAGCACATAAACAATGTAAAATAATGTCATAAATGCATTGTGTGACAATCAAATAAATTATCTTGAATGATAGGTGTGGTAAGCATATGGATTGTGGATATTCATGAAGGTGAATAATTTAGCCTTGAGTATAGGAAAAATGAAAATAGTGTTGCAACTCTAATGACTAGGTACAACCATATAAGTATATAGAAAACTAGAAAATGTGCATACCTTAATACGTCTCCAAGCACACAATGATTGAGATATAGCATGATGTCCCAAGTGGTAACATAACACTAGATATATGGCATTTCAAGTGTCGCCATGTGATTGATGATGTAGAGAAGACAAAATGTGTCCCTAGTGTCATTCTTAGTACATGATAGGTATACAAGCACACAATAAGATATGGGTGGACCATTGTCCCATAAATATTATGACAAATTTTAGAACATGGTAAGGCATGCAAACTTGACTATGCAAGATGTGATCATGAGAGTATACACAAATGTGGAACTTCCTGTACATGGACAAGATGATGCAATGAAGCTCAATGAGTGATATGGGCATAAGAAAGATAGTAAATTATGTTTAGCTACCCAAATGATAAGGTAATGAGGGCCCTTAGTGGTCAGATAGAGTTGTGTAATAATTAAAAAATAGATAATGAGGTAAATGAATAAATGTTTATAGATAAGATATAGTAATTGAAGTGCATGTAAGTTTGATTTGTTTTGCCAATTTTTATTTTAGCATTATAATTGATTTTGTAATAAATTCGTAGGGAACATGGGAAAAAGATAAATCAGGTAAAAATTGGCATGTGGTCAATAACTATCTTGGGATGAAACAATAGACATCAATAATCAATGTGGCTATCAGTAAGTCTAACATGTCGTAAATGTTGTTGCTATCAAATAAGGGCCATAATAAATCCATGATATCAAAGAGTTACAACAAAATATGATTGGGCCATTAATCACCATAAAACTGTGTCATTATCAATAAGATTAATGGTGTGTGAAAATGAGGCTTTAGGAGTCATAATATGTGAGTTGAAAAATGCTGTTAGGTTAAATATAGGCAGGGTGATTAATAAAAGTCACTTTCATTCTCACCAACACCTGTTTGAATCATAATCTCTAGAGCTTAGAATTACATTGTAATTTTTCATGATGGTGTGGTGTTAGAGTCCTCACATAAGAAGATAGAGTACATGAGCCAATATTGAACAAGGAAAGCACCCATACACAATATGTTCTTTTGACCCCATTTTTTTAGTAATATTTTGAGAAATGTTTTGATTTTTGTGAAATTAGAGTAGGCATAAATTTTCTATGTTTTGTGACCTACACATCTAAACCTTTAAGCATGGGGTTAACCTATAAGAATGAGATTGACCCACACTAGTCAAACTTAAATTTCTAGTACAAATTTCATTGATTTTTCAATTATGGGTGACTAATTATTTCTTTTCTTTGTGTTTATTTGTGAAAATTGAGCTATTGATCCATGAGTGATAATAGAATTGGTAGATTGGGAGTATGTGCTCATGATATTTATTGAGCTCTTTTGGAGGCAATCAAGGTTTAACATATGGTCATGCTTCCTCCATTATATTATGACACTCAAATTCTTACTATTCTGGCTAAGAGGGGGATTATAACACTAAAACCTTTCATTTGCATGTACTAGGGAGATCATTGTGACTTCAGAGGATGTTTGGAGGGTCATGTGCCTCCTATTCAAAGGTAGGTGAATAGAGACTATACACCTATACTGTAGGAGGATCATAACCTATATCATTGGTGTGCCAACTAAGCCAATTATAGATAAGATTAAGTATGCATAGAAATATTGTTCTAGGTGGTATGTCTTTGGGCATAAGTGGTTATTGTAGATTATGTGTATTCATATCTTGTTGGATAGCAAGGGATCTACCATCTCTAATGGATTTATTTATGTCTATCATGATATCGAAAAATTTCAATGTTTGATTGCATGGGGCCGGTGTATGCTTGACCATATATGCATGATTATATTCATATATTTGTGGACATGATAGAAACTAGTATTAGGGAAGCCTCTCTTTTTGCAAACCTGCAATATGGGAATTTGCATAGTCCCCATTGTTAGGTCTTCCATCAATGGTAGACATCAATGTTGATATACTAAGTAGACCAACAAGTAGGCCAGTAGAGGGAGGGTCATACCCTCAAGGGATGACAACATGTTTTTAATTAGTGAGAATGTTTTTAATAGGCCCACCTTAGCCATTGTTACATGGACTTTGTAGATATATTTGACCATTAATGTTGATGATCATTTTCAGTTAGGGAAAATTTAATTATCTAGGTGGTTCATTAGCTATTAGACCACTATTATGGAGTGTTTTAGGTTGAGAAAATTTGTAGGTGGTTTGGAATATGATAGATAGTGGTACTCACACTAGTTTTATTCAGAATAAATAAAAAATATTTGGTTTTAGGAAAGATATGTATAGACCTCCCACTATAGATCAAATCCCCATATATGATAATGAGCAAGAGGACCTAGTTGAGCTAGCAGATAGTGACAACACAAGTGTGGCTCCAAATTTTTAGACATGATGGGATATGGAGAGGCCCCTTTATTTTATGCATAAAAATATTTATTCATAAGTATTTGTAGTCTCAACTATTTCCAACCCTTTACAAATAAGATGAAGTACATTTTATACAAAAAAGGAAGAAAATATAGTACAAATTTGAGTGGTTGGGATTAATCCAAATCCAATGGTTATAATTCATTTGACATTCAATTTTTTCAACACTTGGATGGTAGGAAGACCACCTTCATCTATCTATAATTTTTTTAATACTACACTAATTATGAATGTCACAATTTCAAAAATAAATTTTCCCGTACATGACAAATTTTACAAAAACCAAATACATAAAATGAACAAGTTCCCAAGAAACTAGAATCCAATTTTAAAAATAAATTATTATTAAAACAAATACATTTTTTTAAAAAATATCTTTACTTTGACTCTCTATCTAAATATTCAATTATAGACTAGTCTTTTATAGCCTCTTTCTTCCTATAATCCATAAGAGCGAGCAAGGAAATGTTCAAAACATCCATATCTAGTTCATTAACAAAATAATATCTGAAAATATCCTTCTCATAGATGGTGACAAATGAAGTATACTTGTTTCTCTTGTTCGACACATTTTTCTCATAGGCTCTACTGGTGGGTTTCAATTTCATCATTCTATCCAAAGGGTCTAGTCTAAATGCATAGGGTGACTGTTGTGTACCATTCGTAAGGATTTTCTTTAGGTCTTTATTCAAGGTAGAATATTGAACGTCATCATCATAATTAATGAATTGGTCTATTAACTCTTCAAGTATAAAATGAATATCACACTACACATTAAATATTTTTTTTTGGGTTTCATTTAGTTCAATCAAACTATTATCAACTATCTTATTTTTGAATTTGATAATCTCCACCTAGATAAGAGGTTCATCGACATGCCTTTGATCAAGTATATTTTCTTTGCTATAGAGTAGAGGATCCATTGTACATAATACATCTACTCTTGGTATATTTTTGGAGTCTTAACACAATTCCTCTTGGTGATAATCTATTAGTCCTTTGGTCTTGTAACTTAAGCCTTTAATTTTTTTCTTTGATTTCAACACTTTATCTAGCATCTTGCATCCATGGTCATACAAATCCCCTATCCAACTCCCAATAGTTATATCCATGCATTCCATTTTATCCAAATTAGGTGTGTCTTGTTCAAAGAGTATGATAGGAGTGATTAAACCATCTATAGCTTGGAGAAGATCAACCAATTTCTTGATATAAGTAGTAAGCTTTGCTAACTACTCCTTTAAATCCTTTTGGGTCCTTTTGTCCTTATCCATTCTTGACACAATGGTTATTACTGCACTTTGAATCCATTTTATCTCCCACTCTCTTATGTGTACACCATGAGTGATAGTTGTTACTCGACAATATGTAGGTGTCAAGTCTTTATATACCCTTGTTAATCATTATCATTGCAACTTCTATTATTTTGGCTCTAGAGTCATCAAGAGTGACTAAAAAGAGAGTTATTAGTTTATTTTTAATTATTTATGTCTCAATCATTGTCATGATTCTTGATAGATTCTTTTGATGTAGGTTTAATCACAGTTTGTATCTTCTAGATTCTATCATCCAACCATGCTGGCACAAGGAAGGTAGATATGTGTACCATTTTTTTTATGAAGAAGAGGAAGGAATTTGGTCTCTTTATTGTTTATATTACTTATCCACTTTATCTAAGATATTATCTCCTTTAACTATCTATCATTCAATTAATTATTGATCTATTGGTGCTTCTTGGACAACTTGTTAAATCGACTCGTCTATTACTTTTGGTTGTGCTTGAGTTTTTTTTTCACTAGGATCAACCATCCCCTCTTATTGATTATACTTATAGTTGGATTCTTATAATTTTTTCACCTCCTTATGGGTTTCTATTCACTCAACCCCTTGACCAATTATTATGTTTTGATGAGTTTTATCTTGTTGGTGGTTGGCCACTTCTCCCTCCAAAACTTGCTCTCCAACTTATTTCTCTTCAAGTTCTTCAGTGACTATCAAAATTGGACAAAGAAGGAGAATAGTTGGGAGGAGAGGAATGAATATACCTTATAGGGAGAAATGAGGAATGATTTGAATTACACCAAATTATTTAACTTGAGAGGATAAAGAAGAAACTAAAATAATTAAGGTGGGTGAACCAGTTAATGGAGGAATAATAGTTCCAAAAGAATATAAGGTTATTGGAAGAAGTTTGATTTTGGCTATGAAAGGTTTAGTAGCTTATTCTACAATCATCTTTACTTATATTGAATAGGAATAACTTGAGGAAGGGATTGTTGTAAAGAAGGGTCTTGTTGTAGAGGGAAGGAGGATGTAGTTTCCATGGAGGAAGTTTGTTGTGAAGAAGAGGGCTTCTTTCTTCTTCCACTTCTTGTTGTTATGTGACCTCCCTTTTATAAAATTTCTTGGGTTCTTAGCTTATAGTTTCCTTCTTTCCTTCGAAAAAATCCTTCTCTTTTGGTGGGCCTTAGGATTCTACTATTGCTTCATCTCTACTTTTCTTTGAACTCCTAGCATCTTGGAATTTTCTTCTCCATAGAGAAGTGTAACACCAATAGCTTGTAGTTGTTCCAACTTCCTTTTCATCCATATCCTACTATATTCTAAGACATACTTGGATGTCTCATATAATGAATAAAATTCTTCATATTCCTAATTTAGAAGATGGATTGGTTGTTGAAAGATGACATCTCTATCATAGGCCTTTTGCAAGACCTCGCCATCATCTGAGAGTTGTTTAGGAACTTGTGCTATTCCAATCTCCTTCATTTGGAAGGTTATAAGTCCACAATACCTTCTCTTTTTAACCTCATGGTCATCAACACAATCTACCTAAAAATCCTCCAAGTGAGGAACATGTCTCATTGTGAACCCTCACTCTTCTCCATTTTACCTTTTGGTACAAAGGACGGTCTAGTAGTGTGAAAGTGGAGGTTATACCATTGAATTTGTGTATTATATTACTTAGCATTTTGAATTGTAACACAATCACACACTCCTATAATAATGGGTAATTTTACTCCTATGTGTTTGTCTGCTAGATCTTCGTGTGTCTTAGAAAATTTTATAGTAAGATCAAGGAGAACTAACTTGTCACTTGGGTACTTATGGAATATATTGGAAAGTTTATTGAAACCTTCCACTCCAACTTAAGATAAATTAGGAAATTAAATAAACCAATTCTCATAAATTTTGTGGGCAGTTATAGATAATCTCTTTGTTTAATCTGCCTCCAGTGCTTTGATATATAATAGGAATACATCATTCACCGTCCTAAAATGTACCATATAATTATTTTGAGTGAGATGAGGGGAGTAGTCATTTGCTTTTATCTATCCTTCACCCCTTCCTACCACTCTAAATATTATCAATCTTGGGAGACTGCCCTCCTAGCTCAAGAGTAGACCAAATAAGAGGTCATATGGAATTCCCTTCTATCTTTTACCCTTTCCAATTAGTCATGGAGGTTGTCACTAATAATTTGGGCCCAATCAATCACTTTTTTATCCTCCAAAATGATGGTGATAAATTGGAACATCCATGGGAAGAAGTTGAAAGTCTAGCTAGAAGTCCCACGATTGTACAAAGGAGCATGGCCATATATCCTACCTCTACCTAAAATTCACTTCTCATCAATTATTTTGATAGTTTGGAGATGACACCTCTTGGTATGACCATCCATGTCTTATTGACTTCCCTAAGGAAATTGTCAAGATCTTGGTTAAAGAAGTATGATGCTTGAGCATGTTCAATTGGAAAAATTTTACATGTTGAGGCAAGTGGAAAGTTTCAAAAATTACCTTGGGTGAAATATTCAATAGGTCTTTATCCTTTGGCTCCTCTATTCTATGCTATCTATCATCATATAATTTTACGTATTCCACGATCAACTCTAGGGATTGGATTAAAATAGGGAATTCAACTATTTGTGCAATCTTATTGTGAACCATTCTCTATACCCTAATAGTGTGGCATCTCCATGCATTGTTCTTTTGAAATCCTCTAGATCAACATGACCAAGGTTAGTGTTTGATATTAGATCCCAAGTTGAATGAGTCTTGGATAGTAGAACCACCTTGGAACTTGTGCATTGTTTTCTTGGCTCTTGACATTTCTCAAATAGATATAAATCCTAAGGGGAGAATTAATACTAGAATTCCAATCAAAATCATGTTTGAATTTTAAATAATTTAAGTGTTTTATGCATTAACAAAGAGTTGTGGGGTTTCTCAAGACATTTGGACTTCAGGACTAGAAGATTAGAAGTCATATTGTCTAGGAAAGCTCCATGATCCATCTTTTTCTAAAGTAAATTTGTATCTTAAATTATTTGTGAGGATTGTTAGGACTAATAGACTTAAAAACTTCTAGACAAAGGGTAGAAGTCTGGAAGGAAGGAACAATCTTGCTATTTATATCCTTTTTAAAGTGTTGTGGTTTTTAGAGATTGTTGGGACTTATGGATTTTAGAATATCAAAAGTTTAGAAGTCCCCCAAAAGACTAAAAATTGTGATGTTTTCACTTTTGAATTTATAAAGTATTCTTTAAAATTATGGGAAGATTTGAGAATCAACTAGACATTGGGACATTTGGGCCAAAAGGTCAAAAATCCCTAAGCCCAATCAAATTATACAACCTATGTGCCTTGCTTGTATTTCATTGAAGAATTTATTCACTAGGATAAAAAATGTGGGAATTAAGTAGATGTTGGGACATCTAGACCAAAAGGTCGAAAGTACCTAAACCTAACCTAGTTTTTTAACTTTTTTAGTTCTTTTAGTTTTTCTTTAACATTTTGATCCATTTTCTAATAGTTTTGGTGCAGGGTTTTTTGGGACCTCGGACTTTAAACAAAATGGTTGAAAGTATATTTATCTAGAACAAGCTCTTTTTTTACAAAGTTTTAAAATGATGGTTTTCATTGTTTAAATTGACTTTATGGAATCCTTCTAGACATCAAAATATCTCCTATACTTGATAGATTTTATTGAAGCATCGTTAAACTTGAATCTTGTCTACAAAATTAACCTAACGATTTTCCTTATCATTTGAAAATACAAAAAAATACTCACTCTACCCATATTCAACAAACTAGATTTAAAAATTTTAAATTTGATTTTTACATTCTTATTTGTAATAGGTAGGTTATGAGTTATAATAGAGTGCATTTAAAACAATAAGAACTCAATGTGCAAAAGGAAAATAAAGTGCTTTGATCAAGGGAAAAATGTATTATATAACTTGTCTGGTTCACATGTGGGAGCCATTACCGTAAAGAGGAGGTAAGTGAAGGTTCGGGCAATAAAAATCAAAGAGGACAAAAACACGAAAGTTAAAACTTGGATCCCCACAAAGCAACATTAAAGCTTGAAAAATGGTCTGTGAGAAAAAACTAAGACTACAATAAAAAAGTAGAAAAATGCTCAGAGGGCTTCGTGATCTAGTAAGACACGCAAGGATGGTTAGAAATTTGGTCCAAAGTTAGAAGTCAAAAAGAGATTTTAAATTGAATTTTACTTTAAGGAAACATTTAGTATTTGTACTAATATACTAACTTAACTTCCATAAACCATTCCAAAATCATAAAGCTGCAGGAGGAGGAAAAGGAGAGAAAGCCAAGGGAAATTAGATCAAACCCAATTTAACATTTAAGTAAGATAAAAACAAATCGAGTTTATATTCTATCAAAAGTAAAATGAGGTGGATGTGCAAGATACCAAAAAAAAACAAAAAATGAAGAGGTGAATGTAAAAGAGAAAAATGTGTAATTGTGAATGTGGAAGAGGAGAGTATAGAAATGGTGATTGTGGAAATAAGTCAAGGTAAAACTTCAATTGCATTCGATGAGGAAATTGACATTGGTATGTTAAAAGATATATCAATGTTGAAATAAATTATAAAAAAAACTTAATATATTTTAATAGCCTATATAACTATTTAATCATGAGAATAGAGAACATCAAAGATGTAGATCAAAGGATTGGATGGTTAATGTGGCTTTCAAGGTTCTTGTTAGCTTAAACATGGGTGTTGGTATTGTACATTCTAGCTTTGTTTGTCTGCCAATAGTTGCTATTGTTCATCTACAAATGGGTGTTGTCTTGGTGTTATTTTTGAGGGTTTGTGTGCTAGTTCCCTAAAAAGTAAGTTAAAATTTGCTTGCTAGGAAGGCAAGGTGGCATATCATTGAATAAAGATAAAATATTCCTCGACTATATTAACTAGCAAGAGGGCAACTCCCCATTCTGTAAAGGCCAGGGGCACAATAAATAGACCAGTAGAAAATTGATAATGTTGGTATAGATAATAGAGGAAGATCTTATAGAAGGGAAACTATTTTGAAGGAAATAAACTAAGAAGTGGTTATAAGGAGGCAAAGGACCTTAGATTTTTTAGCCCCCAAAAAGAATCATAAATGAAGATTATATATTGGAATGCAAGGGGACTCAATAGTCCTGCAAGTAGCTTTTGCTTAAAAGTCATAATTTTGATAATAGGATCAACATTTTCTCATCTAGGAAGTCAAGGTGACTAAAGCCATTTTTAAGGAGATAACAACTTATATATGGGTTAAGGCAAAAAATATTATTAGCCCTATTGAGGGCACCTCAAGAGGAATCACCACCATTTGATATTAGTTCTTCTTCATGGAAGGTTTTGTAGCTCCTTTAGGAATATTTTGGAGGTTGAATTTTCTCTTGCCTCTTTAAATATTCACTGCATTATCTCTAATGTGTATGTATTGAATTCTAGACCTAATAAAAAAATGTTATGGATTTACCTCTACTCTTCTATTCATAAATTCAAGAGCTCTTGGATGCTTGCTAGTGACTTCAATACTCTTCTTTTTCCTTCAAAAAATTAAGGGGTGTCCAATATTACTCAAAAAGCATGATGGATTTTGCAAAATTGTTTTTTGATGCTATTCTCATAGATGTGGATCTTAAAGGTCCCCAATTTATTTGGACTAATCAAAGAATAGGGTAAAACCTTATTTAAGTAAAGGCTTGATATATTTCTTATTTTAGGTTTTTGGGATATTATGACAAACTGTAACACCCCTCCAATTTGGATGTTTGGATCGGCAGTGTTTTCCTTGTAATGCTTTGTTCTGTTTATGCTGTGACTTTGGAACTTGGTTACTTTTGTTCGCAAAATGTTAAACGATGTGAATGTTATATTTTGATGTGATGTTATTTCATTATGATGTTATCCTTATAGCATGTTTTGGATTAACTTAGAAGATATTTGATTTAACGATGTTTTATGTTGTTGATCATATTATTGATGTTAGAATCGTCAGTTAATAATTGTGTATTGGTGAAAGGGATTGGAGTTCTTGCTTAGGGCTGAATTCAAAAGAAGAATTGGAAAGCACCATCTTGAAGTTCTTCAAGCTTTGGAGGAAAAATCAGGTTCTTTGTTTTTGTTTTGGTTCAATTTGAAAAAGTTTAAATCCTTGATATGTTGTTGGAAATCTTTAAAATGCTGTTTGAATTCAATAGAAAACCCATGTCAATTGGTTCTATTCTTTTAAACTCTGTTGAAATTTTGAAAATGAAATCAAAACAAGAATTCAATCAATGGTTAAATTGAAAGAACATCAAAAGAAATTGGCATATCAAATTGAGATTTAAACCCAACTGTTGTATTTTACAAAATCTTGTTGTGCAGTTGCACAATTTGGCTAAAAATGGAGTTTTTGGATTTGATATTTGCATACAAACACACAGATATAATTATAATTATTTTGTGCTCTCTTTTATTTATTTTTTTATCCTCTGTCTGTATTTGAGGGGATGTATTTTTATTTTGTAATTAAAAAAATAAAAATTAAATGTGTGTAGTGGTGGGGAGGCAGGGGAGCCAGCCCCACGCCGCCCAGCCCCCAGGGGAGGCAGGCTGTGTGCGTAGCACACAGGCCGTGCAAAGGGAGGCCTCTTAGGGTAGGCGGACTTGTGTGCTGAGCACACAAGCCGCCGCCCATGAGGGAGGCGTGTGTGTAGCAAACAGGCCGCTGGGGCCTGCGTGCCCAGTTAGGGCTTCAGCCCTTTTTGGGTTTTAAAATTCGCTTTTTGTTTTTTTAGTTTTTATTTTTATTTATTATTTTATTTATATTATATTTTATGTTATATGCATAATATTTAATATAATATAGATAATATTTAATATTAAATATATAATAATTAACATTATATATATAATATTTAATATTATCTAATATGTGAATTTAAATGACTTTTTATTTTTATTATTTAAAATATATATATTATATATATAATTTAAATGATAGGGTTTATCTTTGAGTTGGAAAATATATATGAAAAGATTATTTTACTATCATAGCTGGAAAATATAAATGTTTCATGTGAGGATTTGTTCTTGATTATTATGAATAAACAAAAAATCTTAGAATATAAAAATAATGTTTTAGAGGCATGTATTTAAATGAGGTTAAATATTTAAAATAGAAATCTCTTTAAAAATGATTATTTCATTAATATAGTGGAATTGAAATTGGCTTTATAGCAAATGTTTCTTTTATATAGATATTTAAAATGTTGATTTTATAATTAAAGGATTTATTTAAAAAAAGTAGATGTTATAATCAATGAGGTTTTTGTTCTTTCTCTTTGTTGGGAAAATGGGGTTAATTGTCTAGTAAGTCTTCCAGAGGAGTTCTCTAGTTTGGGATGTTTCATGTAGTGGTTCGATTTGCGAATCGCCTTTGGAAATGTGTTGAGTTGTATCATGTTGTTCACCTGGTTTTCTCGAATGGGGATGGTTTGTGCCTCCTTGGGATTAGGAGAGGGTTATGTGGTTTGTGCCTCCTTTGGAAGGAGTGGGTTTTGTATTTTGGTTTCCTCCAGTGTTTGGAGAGGGTTTTGACCTTGTTGCCTCCAGTGTTTGGAGAGGGTTTTGACCTTTGTTGCCACCAGTGTTTGGAGTGAGTTTCCTTTGTTTGTTACCTCTTTGGATTGGAGAGGTCGTCTTATCTTGTTACCATTGTGGTTTATACCGTGTGTGTTGTCGATAGGAGAGTGGCTCTTTGTGGGGGTCCGACACACAAAGGGGCACCAAGGTAACTCACCTAGGGTTTAAGTAAGTGATAACTTAAAAAGAACTAATGAAAAACTCTCAAACTAATTAAGATAATTAATGCCTCTCTCATAACTCATTTGCTTTTAAGGTTTGAGATGAGACGAGAAGCGCAGTTGGTATGAGGGTTCGGCGACTGGTAGAGTTGAGCTTGGATAGCCCAAGATGTGGGTTCGGTTGCCTAAGACAGTTGAGCCTGGGTAACTCATAGCAAATGTCGTGTGACACTCTCTCTATGTCAACCATAAGTCAGTTTGTTGTACTGCGTAAATGATCCTTGTTCTCTAGAAGCATCGTAACCTTTGTGTTAAGAGATGTTGTACTTGTATCCTTTTCAGTTCATTTATGTTTTAGCTTGTGTTTAGAGGTAGATGGCCTTGCTAGGAATTCCTAGTTACTATCTCCTAGCATGGGGGGTGAGCCTTCGGGTATCACACGGTTGGGTGGAACGTGCACCTTAATCCGTTGGGTTGGATTTTTGTTCGTGTGGACGAGATTTCCAGTTGGAGAGCTCGTGGGATCCAGTTTCTTCCATGCTTACTTCATTCAGTTGATCTTGTATTTTATTACCCCTCAATTGTTATCGAGGTGGATTTTGTAATATGTAATCATGCTTTGGGATTTATCTCATTCGGGGAATGAGTGTTGTAATCAATGTTGTAACTATATTATTGGAATCAAGTGGTATCTCATATTCTTTGATGCAAATTATTATGTATGGAATGTATGTGAACTTAATTGTTATGTTATTAAATGTTATGTTTATAGTTCATGTTTCTTGTTTGGGTTTAAGTAACTCAGTCTCGTAACCTTAGGGGATTGGTTGGCATTTGGCTAGTGAACTTGCTTGTTATTTGTTCTTAATAAAAAAAAATTGGTTCGTTTGTGTAGTAAATTGCAACTTCCCCTAGGGTTGCGTGGCGGGGCTTTACACATGGTATCAGAGCCCAAGTTTAAACACTGGGCGCTCTGGGATAATGTGGACCCATTAAGCTGTTAGTTGCGTAGGTCTATACTCTAGGCACTATGAGCCATGGCGTTGACCTAGACGCTCTATTCGGTAGTTATGTTTTCCTTTTGGGTTGATCTCACTTGTCTACCCAGAAGTTGTTGTGAGGTGGTAAAGGTCCAATGGTGCAGGAAGCCAGTGGAAAGGATAGGATCCTCGGTGTAGTGCGCAATGCACCGATATCCTTCCTACTGGAAGAATGCATTAAGGACAATTGTGTAGTGTGTGAATTTTGTGTGTTGTGTGTGGTGGATGACAACCAGCTTTGTTGTTATGTCTGCCCTTGCATGTCTTCTTGTGCTTTACCTCATTGTGCAAGTGATTTCTTGATTGACCCTATGTGGTTTTGGAGTTGCTTTTGCATGTTATATTGTATAGGAATTATGAAATATGATAATAGAAAATGAATGATCATGTTGTTAGTTCATAGAGATTTGTGCATGCTCTCATATGATTGATGCATTTGTGTGAAAGTGATTGTGTGATGATGAAACCATGATTGCATTCGTGCCTATGTTAGAACTGTAAATATTTCTTGTCTTCTTTCTCTTCCCATTGGTTAAACGAAGATGCCTGTCCTTGAGTGTGTGGTGTATTGAAACCATGGTATGTTATATCTTATGAGATAATGCTTATGTATTCATGAAGATTGATTTATTAGATCGAACCTTGGGTAAGGACCTAAGTCCCCAAGTTGCATTCATAATTATGGAGAATGTATAATATGAATAGAAAATCGTTTTGCAGTAAGTCAAAGTTTAGAGAGAAGGGATTAGGGAAACCATTGCATGTTAATGATAATTGCATAATAGGTGCATCTTGTTGGTGAGGCCTATAGTCCCCAACTTTATTGTTGAGTCTTAAGAAATCATGTAGCTGTTAAATTATTGTACCTGGATTCAAAATGCAAAATGTTAAATGAATGTTGAAGTGATAATGTTGCATACCTTGTCTTGAGTAAACGTTGTAATGTTATCGCATTATGTGTGGCCTTGTGATGATCCTCGGTGATGTGTATTGGTGCATAGGGTATTATGTATGTTAATCCATGGATATGTATTTTGGAGATTTGGTTGGTGGTTGCTTCACCATTTTGATTTGTGTAGATTGGCAGTGTGCTTGGTTGGGTTGATTATAGCACGGGTTGCTGTTGTTTTATATTGAGGTATGGAGTGGTTCAATTTTTAAACCATTGATTATGTGAGATTTTATTGAGTTTGTTCTAGGGGTGTTTGCAGGCTTCTAGGAGTAAGCCTGACCCTAGGGGGGGAGGATGTAACACCCCTCCATTTTGGATGTTTGGATCGGCAGTGTTTTCCTTGTAATGCTTTGTTCTGTTTATGCTGTGACTTTGGAACTTGGTTACTTTTGTTCACAAATTGTTAAATGATGTGAATGTTATATTTTGATTTGATGTTATTTCATTCTGATGTTATCCTTATAGCATGTTTTGGATTAACTTAGAAGATATTTGATTTAAAGGTGTTTTATGTTGTTGATCATATTATTAATGTTAGAATCGTCAGTTAATAATTGTGTATTGGTGAAAGGGATTGAAGTTCTTGCTTAGGGCTGAATTCAAAAGAAGAATTGGAAAGCACCATCTTGAAGTTCTTCAAGCTTTGGAGGAAAAATCAGGTTCTTTGTTTTTGTTTTGGTTCAATTTGAAAAAGTTTAAATCCTTGATATGTTGTTGGAAATCTTTAAAATACTGTTTGAATTCAATAGAAAACCCATGTCAATTGGTTCTATTCTTTTAAACTCTGTTGAAATTTTGAAAATGAAATCAAAACAAGAATTCAATCAATGTTTAAATTGAAAGAACATCAAAAGAAATTGGCATATCAAATTGAGATTTAAACCCAACTGTTGTATTTTACAAAATCTTGTTGTGCAGTTGCACAATTTGGCTAAAAATGGAGTTTTTGGATTTGATATTTGCATACAAACACACAGATATAATTATAATTATTTTGTGCTCTCTTTTATTTATTTTTTTATCCTCTATTTGTATTTGAGGGGATGTATTTTTATTTTGTAATTAAAAAAATAAAAATTAAATGTGTGTAGTGGTGGGGAGGCAGGGGAGCCAGCCCCACAGCCGCCCAGCCCCTAGGGGAGGCAGGCTGTGTGTGTAGCACACAGGCCGCACCTCTTAGGGTAGGCGGACTTTGTGCTGAGCACACAGGCCGCCGCCCATGAGGGAGGCGCCCTGTGTGCATAGCAAACAGGCCGCTGCCGGTGGCTGGGGCCTGCGTGCCCAATTAGGGCTTCAGCCCTTTTTAGGTTTTAAAATTCGCTTTTTGTTTTTTTTAGTTTTTATTTTTATTTATTATTTTATTTATATTATATTTTATGTTATATGCATAATATTTAATATAATATAGATAATATTTAATATTATATATATAATAATTAACATTATATATATAATATTTAATATTATATAATATGTGAATTTAAATGACTTTATTTTTTATTATTTAAAATATATATATTATATATATAATTTAAATAATAGGGTTTATCTTTGAGTTGGAAAATATATATGAAAATATTATTTTACTATCATAGCTGGAAAATATAAATGTTTCATGTAAGGATTTGTTCTTGATTATTATGAATAAACAGAAAATCTTAGAATATAAAAATAATGTTTTAGAGGCATGTATTTAAATGAGGTTAAATATTTAAAATAGAAATCTCTTTAAAAATGATTATTTCATTAATATAGTGGAATTGAAATTGGCTTTATAGCAAATGTTTCTTGTATATAGATATTTAAAATGTTGATTTTATAATTAAAAGATTTATTTAAAAAAAGTAGATGTTATAGTCAATGAGGTTTTTGTTCTTTCTCTTTGTTGGGAAAATGGGGTTAATTGTCTAGTAAGTCTTCCAGAGGAGTTCTCTAGTTTGGGATGTTTCATGTAGTGGTTCGATTTGCGAATCGCCTTGGGAAATGTGTTGAGTTGTATCATGTTGTTCACCCGATTTTCTCGAACGGGGATGGTTTGTGCCTCCTTGGGATTAGGAGAGGGTTATGTGGTTTGTGCCTCCTTTGGAAGGAGTGGGTTTTGTATTTTGGTTTCCTCCAGTGTTTGGAGAGGGTTTTGACCTTGTTGCCTCCAGTGTTTGGAGAGGGTTTTGACCTTTGTTGCCTCCAGTGTTTGGAGTGAGTTTCCTTTTTTTGTTACCTCCTTGGATTGGAGAGGTCGTCTTATCTTGTTACCATTGTGGTTTATACCGTGTGTGTTGTCGATAGGAGAGTGGCTCTTTGTGGGGGTCCGACACACAAAGGGGCGCTAGGGTAACTCACTTAGGGTTTAAGTAAGTGATAACTTAAAAAGAACTAATGAAAAACTCTCAAAATAATTAAGATAATTAATGCCTCTCTCATAACTCATTTGCTTTTAAGGTTTGAGATGAGACGAGAAGCGCAGTTGGTATGAGGGTTCGGCGGCTGGTAGAGTTGAGCCTGGATAGCCCAAGATGTGGGTTCGGTTGCCTAAGACAGTTGAGCCTGGGTAACTCATAGAAAATGTCATGTGACACTCTCTCTATGTCAACCATAAGTCAGTTTGTTGTACTGTGTAAATGATCCTTGTTCTCTGGAAGCATTGTAACCTTTGTGTTAAGAGATGTTGTACTTGTATCCTTTTTAGTTCATTTATGTTTTAGCCTGTGTCTAGAGGTAGATGGCCTTGCTAGGAATTCCTAGTTACTATCTCCTAGCACGGGGGGTGAGCCTTCGGGTATCACACGGTTGGGTGGAACATGCACCTTAATCCGTTGGGTCGGCTTTTTGTTCGTGTGGACAAGATTTCCAATTGGAGAGCTCGTGGGATCCAGTTTCTTCCATGCTTACTTCATTCAGTTGATCTTGTATTTTATTACCCCTCAATTGTTATCAAGGTGGATTTTGTAATATGTAATCATGCTTTGGGATTTATCTTATTCGGGGAATGAGTGTTGTAATCAATGTTGTAATTATATTATTGGAATCAAGTGGTATCTCATATTCTTTGATGCAAATTATTATGTATGGAATGCATGTGAACTTAAGTGTTATGTTATTAAATGTTATGGTTATAGTTCATGTTTCTTGTTTGGGTTTAAGTAACTCAGTCTCGTAACCTTAGGGGATTGGTTGGCATTTGGCTAGTGAACTTGCTTGTTATTTGTTCTTAATAAAAAAAATTGGTTCGTTTGTGTAGTAAATTGCAACTTCCCCTAGGGTTGCGTGGCGGGGAGTTACACAAACATCTCCCTCACCCCATTGTTGAGAGTTGGTTTAGACCACAACCACCTTCTCCTTAGTTGGGGTGCTAGGAGGCCCAAAGGAATGTTTAATTTTAGGTATGAAATTATGTGTTTATCACAACCATATTCTATGGATTGCCTAAGAGAGTGGTGGAACATTAGCTCAACTAGAATGGCCATAAAACAAAATTTGAATAATATGAAAAATAAAGTAAAAATTTGGAATCAAACTTCTTTTGGACACATTTTTAGACAAAAGGAGTTTATCTTGAAAGAGTTACCTTGCAAAATCTTATGGCCAGGTTAAATAGATGAAAATACTTTCTTTCATGAGAGGGCTCTTTGTGAGGAATTGCATAATATTTTAACCAAGGAAGAGGTATTCTATATACAAAACTATAGAGTGAAATGGTTAATAAATGGGATAAAAATACAAAATATGTCCATCAATCCATGCTCAAGCATAGAAAAAATAAAAGAATCACCAAGATTTCTTCAAAAGATGGGGTGGAAACTTCATTACGGGAGGAAATAGTGTTGGTGTTCTAGTAACTTCAATTCTAAGATATTTACCATAATATCAAAACATGAGGACCAAATTAGTCCATACAAAGGGAGAAACCTATGCTCAAATCAAGGATTACAAAAGGTCAATAAATAAGAGATGGATAAGTCTGTTTTGCACTTTCAATCCTACCAAGCTTAGGAGGATGTTCCTAGATATATTTGAAAGATAACATAAGTTAATAGACTACACAAAAAACTTGACTCTATTTGTAAAAACATCCTTGGAACTAGTTATGACAATATTTCTTTATGTAGATTTTTTGCACCTACAACTCACATATCTCAATTTATGGAAAACATGTTATATAATACATCACAAGATGGAAAAATGGTTAATAATTCCTATTGATACATTCATCAATGATGATCACTTACAACATCATTAACCTAGGAAAATACATTATACACAAACAATCTAGTGGTTTTCATCAATTGTAGGTTCATAAATAATTTTATAATGATTTATAACACTGGATTGTGCATAATGATAGGGTATTATATTATAAATAATTTATTTGCACTAGAAATATAAATTTTTATTTTAAATATGCGGAGGATTAGCTTCAATTACTAGACTGGTATCAATTCCTATAGCAAAAGAGTCATATATGGATTAAATACCATGATGATAGAGTAAATCATAACATTCAACTAAGTCTAATCTACTTGATCTTGTCTTGTAGATCTTAGGCTCTCAATTTCCCTCCTATCCTTAAAAATGCATCCATTATTAGTAATCCTCAATAAATTAAAAGCCCCACATTTCAATTTTGAAAGATTTCTTACTTTGACATATAAATGCACAAGTAGAATAATTTTACCACACCCGTTGAATACAAACTAGCTAAGACCTTACACAAAGAACAAATGTGAACATAAGAATTATTTGGATTCATTAAAACACTTAAATATAAGTGGAGACATGTAAAATTACAGCAAAAGTAATGTCTTATATTGATTTACTAAAAGTAGTTGTAGATCCATCATAGAAATTAACACAAATAAGAATGTTCTATATTAATTAGACATTAAATAGAATGCAATTCTATAGATTGACCTAGATTATCCTCAACACTTTAGATCTTTCCTGGAAGCATGAACAAAGGCCAACCCTTTTGATGTTGAAATGACATATATTTATAACATTTCATCTTATCACTTGAATCCACACAACAAATTTGGTCAGGATCATATATCATTAATGTTATGCATGAAATCCTTTAAAATGACATCTTAGATCTTGTGTGAATAATTAATGTCATAAATGTGGCTAGTTTTCTTCATCCTCCACAACTAAAAGTATATTTGAATACATGCTATTAGGATGGATAACTAATTTTTGTTGGAAAACCCTTTTTGGAGTAGTTATGAGATCAAATTTGGTCAATAATGGTGCTTTGGGTCGTGTAAAGAGGTAGTTGGGAGTGAATAACATAAAAAATGAGAGTTTTAGAGTTTTTAGGATCGAGGGTCAAGGATACGTCAAACCCATATCATTATTGGGGATTAGGGATCAAGAGTAAGCCATGCTTCATTCTTAAGGAAAATAATTAAGAGTATCTGTACAACTCTAACTGTAAAGAATATATCAAGACAGTTATTAGGAGTTGGGGATCAAAGATAGAATGAAACTCATTCCTTAAGGTATATGAATTGGGGTGTAAGTTTGGAAGTTCATAATCCTGAAAAGGTGAAAAGTGTGAAATATCGAAGATCAGGGTTAGCTCATAACTCATACCAATGTTGGGGAGTTAAAGATATACTTCTTATTAAGTACCCAAACAAGGATGCATTCGAACCCATGTACCTAATGAGATAAGATAATCAAATTTTTATGGATCAAGGTTTGGGGATACTTAATACCTTGTACAATATTAGAATTATTCTTGTATCTTTCACTCCAAAATGTATATATAAGAAAGTATCAAAATTCAAGGATTGGTGATACTAAGGAAAAGGTACCCAAGTAAAGGGATGGTAAAAAAATTGGCTCTAAAAAGATATGAAAAAGGAAACATTGGAAGTTGGGGATCAAAGATACCAAGGAATAGGTACTTAGGTATAGGTTGGTCAAAAATTCTAACTATAAAACGTAACTTAGTACAAAGGGCTAGAAGTTGGGGATCAGAGGGAAATTATGTTGGTAAGATAGATTTTAATACTTTGACAAAGGAAAGGGAAATGTGAGGTTTAAAAAAATGGGATATAGGGAAGGAGAAGTCTAAAAATATGGCAAGGAAAAAGGGATGAATATGGGGAATAGATGAAAGGTATGCATGGATGGAAAGACTAACACCCCAACAAAGAAAAATAAAAAAAGAGTACTTAGGAGGAAATGAATGCCAGGAATGGAAACTTTGAAACTCCAAAAACTTTCCCATACTTAGAGAAATGACAATTAAAAACCTCACATTTTTTATAAGATTTTTACAACTTCCAACACATGATAGACACATGTGAGGTAACAAAGGATGATATTTATGATTTTTTTGAAAAATGGAGAACCAAAGAGACCCTTTCAAATCATTTATAAATGGTGGGTCAAGAAAAGGAAAATACAACAAAGTGGGCAAGGACTTAATATTTTTTGCATTTGGAGGTATGTAAAATAGGGATTCAACGCTAGCTCCTATTCTAGGATGTATGTTCTAGTGGGATATATTCAGGATGTAGAGCAAAGACATGCATACTTCACCATGGGTCAAATATAGCCAAGACTACTCTATACAAACACAAGGGTAAGAAAATAATGCATGGAAGATAAGTCGAGGCTCAAGAGAGGTAATGATTTATTATTTTTCCATACATTGACATTTCTTAAAAATATCTTATTAAAATCTTGATGAAGTATGAATCTCCACCATATGAGTTCTTGATGAAAAATAAGCCCAACCACAAGGGGTTAAATTTACCATGTTTTTCTTTGTCCTATGCTATCATGTTCTAGGCCAAGATCATGTCCCTAATTTCAAATTTTCTTACACTTTCCCCTTTTGTCAAATAGGTATTTTACCTACTATTGCTTTCTTATTTTAACCATTTGATCCCTTCTCCTACTCTCATCAATTTCAAACAACTTATTGATCCTACAAATCATTACATCATCTATTTCTTTAGTTGTTTCTTGAATTAACTTATAAATTGGTAACATATTATTAATAGGTAGAATACCATTAACTCCATATAGCAGCTCAAAAGGTGACTTGCTAGTATATTTCTTTGAAGATAACCTATATGCCCATTTAGCAAGCCTCATCTTGGAATCCCATGATTTTTTGTTCTGTCCAAGTATCTGTTTCACAATATCCATTAAAATATCATTACTTGAATTAGCTTTTCCATTCCCCTATGGATGGTATTGGGATGAATGACATATAGTGATTCCATTCTTAGAGAAAATATTATGAAATTATGTTAATATAAAACACATTAAATTATCAACTATGATAATGTTTGGAGCACCAAACTTGGTTATAATGTAATCTAGAAGGAATTCTATCACTTCTTTACTAATAGCCCTTACGATGGGAATATATTATACCCATGTGGAGAAGTAATATATGGCTACTAGGATCCACTTGAAGCCTCCAGTAGATTTTTCAACAATTTCACCAATAAAATCAATTCCCCATTGTTGGAAAGGGGCTTCTACTAACATGGGCTTTAGAGGTAAGGATCTTGATCCCTTAATCTTGCCTGAAATATCTAAAGCGCACCACACTTCTTCACCAACTTACATGTATCTCAAAACAATTATGATCACCAATATCTGACCTTAATTATTTAGTGGGTTGAGATTTAGCCATGAAGTTCCCACCACATGTACTATTAAGTATTTTAGATGATAGATTAGTAGCTTCATATTCATCTAGGATCTCAAGAGAATATCATCCCTGTTTCTCCACATTATATTTCCATCAATCAAGACATATTTTAGTGCATGCAACTTAAGGACCTTTTTTCTAATTTTCAATAATATTAGGTGGGCAGTCCATGTTACATGATTAACAAAGGATATCCTCCTACCAAGGATATTTATCCAATCTACATTTATTCTAATCAACTTCTATTCCTACTTGATTAATATGACAACTTTCAAGTTGGATACTACCATCAACCTAGCTAGGTCTTGATCTCTTACCAACATAGTAATCTAAATCTCAATGTTGAATTTTTAAATTTGATAGATCCATCTACATTTCCTTCTATTTTAATATTGTTGAGCGAAGATGTCGTTCCTAATCGCATGTGGAATGTGTGAAATAATTTGGGCACCTACTAATTAAGGTCTAAAGTTTCTTACAACTTTTTTTTTTTTGATGAATATGGCAGATATCTATATTAAATTAAATATAAAATACATATTCACAACTTTTACAAAGGTGTATGTCTAATTTTCAATAGCTCAACATATTTTATTTCTACACCTTGGAGATATGTGTTGATGAAAGAAATGGATTGCTCAAATGCATCCCAATTTTTCTATAGTAAAATTGTAGCAACCATATGAAATAAGTTGAAGGGAAACAATTGGAATGTTTTAGTGAATCTAGCATTGGAGCTTGATTAATAGATTTTTTTATGCCTTGAAGTGCCTTAATTTCTCCATCTTCCCAACAATAGTTTGTTCCTCAACATTTCACATATGGCTTTTGTGTTCTCTATAAAATTTGGGACAAACCTTTTGACAAATTCAATTTATCCAAAGAAAGACTAAACACCCTTGAGTGTCTTCAGTTACAAAATATTATTAATGGTTGTAAGTCTTTTTGGGTCAATCCTAATCCTATCCTTCGAAACTTAATCCTATCCTTAGAAACTATGTTCTTGAGAAATTTTCCTTCTATAAACCAAAAATACAATTTTGAGGATTTAAGGAAATTCCATACTCTAAGAACCTTTTGGAAAATTCTTTCTAGATGCCCATAATGATCCTCTACTTTCTTAGAGAAGGTCATCAAATCATCTTAATATACTAACTTGATGATGTCAATCAATTTAACAAATGCTATGTCCATATACCTCTAAAAAGAGGCTCCAATGTTTGTAATACCAAATGGAATGCAAACATAGATGTAAGTGCCCCATGGAGTTATCAAAGTAGTCTTGTACTATTTAGATTCTTTTACCTTATCCTGGTTGTAACTAGGGAAACCATCTATGATGAATGGAAGTTCACAACCAAATACCTTTTTTCTTTCATGTTAGGCAAGGGATAGTTTGTTGGAAGTTTGTTTGTCATTGAGAATATTGATGGATATATGGCATATGAGGTTACATTGATGTTGTCATTGATGTGATGTAAAAATTGATACATAGTTGAAGATTGATGAGCATGATTGATTATGGTGTTGTCAGTGATGTCAGCCTATTTCAGAATTATAGATGTGTTGGCTTGGAGCAAACCAAATGTGTTGAATAATTGCCTAAATCTAGAGTACAATTTTTAGTGTTCAGAGAACCAGTTTTTGGGTCAACATTGATCCGCTATGAGGATTTTGGTTATGTGGTTTTGAGGTAATGTTGGTGCATGTTGGAAGAGTCTAAATCCAAAATTTCATGACTTTATGTCTTTCATAGTCAAAGATAATGTTGACAAAGTATCAAGCTCTATAATGGTAGTGTTAGTGGTGTAGAGTGCATGTTGGAATGATCCACATTCCACCGTTGATGAAAATTTTGTTATGCAGATTTGTGGAAGTGTTTACAGGTATCAAAGGTGTGTACATTCCAAGTGTCAAGTGTTTTTTTGGTTTGTGTGTCAAGGTGTGGATGAATAGTTGTTTCATTCAGTTTTACTTCACTAGTTTTGCTATGTGCGATTGACCTAAGTATTTTGGGGTTGTGCAGTGTAGGATAGAGTATGGAGCAGAATTATGGGTCATGCTAACCTATATTTGAGTATGTATATGTTTTGGTTTTTGTGTGTTGGTGTTTTGGGCCAACAGGTTGTGGTGTTGCACGATACATCAATTAGGCGCCCGACCTAATTTACATTTTTGTTTATTGTGGTATATATATATATAAGGTTAATTCCTTGTGTGAAGGTGTGGTATGAGATGTGAGACGTGAGACAATTAAGTGTGTGCGAGATCTAGATCAGAGCAGAGTGTAAAGAGGTTAATAAGTGGTGAAGTATGAAGTGTGTTAAGTCAGTTTTTTGAGGTTCAGTGGAACTGTATCTTGAACATAAGTGAGATGCATTATTAGTAGTTCATTTTGGTAGTGAGTCATCCTCTTTTCTATTTTGGCAGTGAGCCTTTTCTTCTATTCTTTGGACAGTAAGTCCACCTAGAAGTAATCCATTCTATAATATATTATAACCAATTATAATATATTGTGAGCTAATCCTCACCATGGTTTTTCCCTTTATGGGGTTTCCACATAAAATATAGTGTTCTTATGTTCTTTAATGTGATGCATGTTTTCTATGTTCCTTTCTATTACTGCAAGTTTAATGTGATGCATTGAATGGATGTTTAAAGTTAATGAAATTATTGAATTTCAGTGGATACTAATTCACCCCCCTCTCAGTTTTCAGGTGTTCAATAATTGGTATTAGAGCTTGGTTCCTTAAATTGTCTTGATCACTGAGGTAGATCTTGGAGGTTCAACACATGACTACAAGTATCCTATTCCTCTGGAAAAGATTATTCCTGAAGGGTTTGTTGAAGAAGATTGTGAAATTGACATGGAAGGAGAACTCAAATCAACCCTTGAAGATTTGGATAAAGAAAAAGCTAAGAATAGAGATTTGAAAAAGGATCTTAATGATGTAGATGAGTGTATTAAGAAGTTGAGAGAGAAACTCAAGAAAGCTACAACAAGAATCAAAGAAAAAAATAAAAAACTCAAGCAATCAAATGAGACTATCACCAATCTAAAAGTGCAAGTTGAAGAAGGTAAAAGAGTCAAAGACTACATGAATTCCAAACTAAAAAAAAATCTGAAGAATGTTCAAAACTTGAACAAGAGATTGTAACTTAAGATCAGATTTGGAGAAAGCAAAGATTCAAGAAGACAATTTCAAGAAGAGTTCCACAATACTTGATGAGATGATTTCAAATTAAAAGGCTTCTAAAGGAAAAGAAGGATTAAGGTTTGAGAAAGGAGAAAGTTCAAAGGTAAATCAAACTCCAAGCAATGCTAAAAAGAAGAATGAAAAGAAAAATGGCAAACAGATCTAGAAACCAACAAAAAGAATTCAAAAGGCCTCCTATTAGACAACCTATTGCACAAAGGTATTCATATTTTAATGGTTATTGTTATTCCTATAATAAATTTGGATATAGAGTTGTCATAGAGCTAGTGAATGCAGAAATAAAATGATGAGTGGTTACAATAATGGCATGATGTTTCAAAATTTCAATGGCTACTATTATACTTGCAATGGATTTGGGCATAAGGCTAATGAATTCAAATCTAGAATGGCTAGAAGTGAGCTTGTTCAAAAAGGTGTCACTTGTTATAAATGCAACAAATCAGGACACATAGCTAAATTTTGCAAAAGCAAGAATGCCCTTTGTTTCACAAAAGAAGGCTAATCAGACAAAGAAAATGGATCCAGTTGAGATGAAGAATGAAATGAACAAGATTTGGAAGAAGAAAGAAGAGAGTGAAGTGAAGAATGAGTTTGTGCTATCCCTTGGTGCAAATGTTTCCTTTAGAAACTAGATGAATAGCTTTGCCTCAAGGGGAGTTCTAATAGAAAATATTTAAGCCCCTACCAAAGATGTGGTGTTGATGACTTCAACACATAGGAACAAATGTAATTTGAGATTCTCGAAATGCTAGAGAAATTTCCAGTGAAAAATCTCTTGATGTAAAAATTTACGGAGAGATTCAAGGTGACTATGACTACACAGTTAGGGTTTTCGAACTTTTGACCTAATTTCAAATAAATGCAATTAATATGCATTAGGTCATCGGAAAAAGAGTTTATATGTCATTTTTCATATGTTAAACTCATTTGTGATCTAGAAATTGAAGTGGATTTTGGGTAGACATGTTAACCAGTTATGATTTTGAATTGAAACTAGAGTATGCAGGTTTGGTCGAAAAGAAATTAGATGTTTGGAATAATTTCCCTATTTTTTGTTATGTGGATGAGTGGGTTAGATATGTAATGAGTATAATCCATGACAAATTATTATGGTTGGATATGTCACATTTGATCAACAAGCAATCTATCAAGGTGGTTATCGGGTTATGCTTTGAAGGACCCATTCCTACGATGAAGTCTATGAAGAATGAGATGGTAATGAAGATAACTGGTGAAAAATTCAACAAGCGTGCCCTAATAGTAAAGGACATAGATGATATGGAAGCTACATATGATTTGATGGTGATCAGTTACAAGATATATTACACTAATAGACAAAATTCCGTGTCGGCCACAACTATAAACATTGCTCACCAAATGGTGAAAGAGGGTCTGGACATTGATTTATGTGAGCTCTTGAGACAACAGTTGATGGAGAACCTACAAAAGAAAAAATAATCAAAATATACTTTTCAATATGGAACTTTGATCATTTTCTTTTTATTCTATTTTCTTAGGGAGTTTCTCAGAACAAAGAACATAGTATGGTTAGATAATATGCCTGTTGCAATATAAATAAGGGATCATTTGAGAAGATTTCAAGATGATGAATCTAGGGATTAGGCACTGTGGGGATTTTTCAAACCCTTTCAATCTTGGATGCAAGCAAGAGAGAGGATTCCTAAGAGTGTTGTTGAGAGATACATGAATGATATTACCTTTATGGTTACCAGAGATGAATCCATTATGGAAGCAGTGGAACCCAAAACTATCTAGATTCTAGAAATGTGATATGAAGTGGTAGAAGATGTAATCACAGGTCTTGTAGAACTTATGTTGGGAAAAAAGAGAGACCCATATGTAGATAGGTTTGGAACCTATGAGGAGAATTCTAGTGAAGTGCACCTGAAGGACAAAGAAAAGGAGATAAAGAAGAATGTAGAGAAGATGAAAGCTCAAATGGAAGAGATATTAGGTATACCTAAGATCCTTACAGAGAAATCCAAACATATCCAATCCTCTGTAGGGGAAATTAAGCGCAAGAAGGTTAGTTAGGACCTCTACCCCCTCTTCAGTTGTTCCCAATGTCTCCATAGCTAAGCTTGTAGTTGGTGTTAAGAATAAAGCTACATCCAGTGCCACTACAACACAACAAAATCCTCCACAAAGGAGAAGGAACGAAAAAGATACAAAAGAGGTATAATAGCTATGTTGATGAAGAGGAAGAGGAAGAAGAAGGACCCTAGTGGATTTGAAAAAGGAAATCCGGTGTCTCTCAAGTAGAGACAAGTGCAAATAAGGCCAAAGTTGATATTGTTGATACTAATAGTGAAGAAGTTGAAAAGTAGAAGCAAGCTTTTGAGATCAATGTGAGGGAGAAGAATTCAAGGTTTGGAAAAGAAGAAAAATCTCTTAAAGGTAAGGGGAAGAAGAAAAAGAAGACCCCTCCGATAAGAAAGCATAGCTCCCTAAGGCTAGATGCACTTTTTGATGGTATTTTTGAGCATGGGATGTTGGAAGAAACCGCTAACATGTATCCAAAATCAGATGATACAGATAAGGAAACAATAGAAGAGGTTATTGTAAAATACATGGTAACATTTGATACTAGCCTTGGAAAAATTGGGAATCAACTACCTGATGACTTGAAGAATGCATTGGGTGCTAGAAGGAAAGAAGTTATTGATGAGGATGCCAAAATGAGGGCATTTTCCTTGGAGAATACTGGTTCTTCTCTTTTTACTGAAGATAGAGCTAAATTAGCTCAATTGTATAGCAAGCGGTTCAAAACAAAATAGAGAGTCAAAACCTTAATGAGTAGATACCAAGAAAATATTGAGATATTAGAAATGAGACAATGTAGAAGGTTGAAGAACTTGCCAAAGAATTGAATGTATCTGCGGACAATGAAATTCAAATGCAACATGACACTTCTATCGTGGAAGTCAATGAATTTGATATTGAACATCATGAGCATGTATTGAAGCATGAGCCTACATAGGAGAATATTCAAGAAGATATGATGATTGAAAATATTCCTCTGGATGTGGAGAATATGGTTGTAGAGGAACAAGAGAAAGAGAAACAAGACATCCTAGAGAAGGATGAATCACAAGCAAAACAAAATCTACCCTCTTTGGATATGAAGAAGGATGATGAGCAAAAAGAAGTACCAAAAAATAAGAGGCACAAAACACTGAACACTTGCCTCCTTCGGATAATGAAAAATCTACTGAAGAAGAGAATAAGACTAAGGATTCCTTCGACAGTGGTGAAGAGGAGAAAAGGGAGAAGAAGTAAGTGCAAAGATTGTTGGTGAATCCTTCAAAGCCTCCAAAGATTCATTGAAGAATATGTTGGATATTCTATTGCAATTTGAAATAGTGGTATCTACACAATTGCTACAACTTGCTATGCAATAGGGAAAAGTTGACATGGCCAAGATCTCTCCCCTACAAAAACTTTAACTTGGTGATGTTTTTCATGCCTCCATAAGGAAGGATATATTACACGCACACCAAAAGATTAAAAAATTAATTGAGGAAGTAGTTAAGGTGTTGCAGGAAATCATTCCCAGAGCAACCATTGATGAATCTTTATCTGGTGTGGAGATATTAAAGTTGTTGCTGGATTATTTCAAAGATTATTTTACCTAACTATAAGAGTGATTGGAAAAAGAAATGGAAAAGAAGGTCAATAATAGGAGATTGACCGAAATATCTGACAAGTGTAGTCTTGTACATGGAAAATTACAAGAGAATCTGAGAAATGTGTAGAAGTGTCTGGATGAAGCAACAATCTTGTTTCAATTTTATCTAAAATGGCCTAACCCAACAAAGAGCATTAAGGACCAGATGGACTCAATAGAGTCACTGATTTCTTAGGCCTCTGGTGTCTATTATTTGGTTAGTGATCCAAATGGTGCTACAAGGACTACAATTGAGAATTTGCATGGATAGTTTTTCCAATTGTAAGAACAAAAAGAAAAGATAATAATATAGTATAGTGAGCTTAGATATCTTGTAAGTGCAAGGCTTACCTCCTTGACTAGTGTATTAGCAAGTGTGGAGAAGATGGGACAAAATAACTCAGTGCCAATTCACTGAATGAAGGAGAAGATCTCCTCATGCAATTTGAGAGCCAGTGTTGCATTCTTGTCTTCACCCAGAAGGATTGGGAAGTTGGAAAGATGGATTGGGAGGCACACCTTGCAAAATTGAAGGTGTATTACAAGAGTATTTTCCTTCTTCTAATTGAAAATGTACATTTCTATTTTATTTATGTAGTTTCTGATTTCTTTGTACATATGTAAAAGTAGTGGATAATGTTTTACATTTTTGGTCATTTTTTTGGATAACATTGCTAGGAGTTTCCCTATTGTGAATTATTGAAGAAGTATTAATTATAAGAGTGAAGTGGTAAGGGGGAGCTATTCTCATGTACATACATGCATATTTGCTAAAAGGGAGAACAATTGAAGTAGTTCAAAAAGTTTTATATTGAGAGCCCTTTGCCCTTGATGTCAAAGGGGGAGTAGCTTGGGAGATTTTTTGAGAGTGCACTTCCATCAATGACAAAGGGGAAGATTGTTGGAAGTTTGTTTGTGATTGAGAATATTGATGGATGTATGGCATATGAGGTTACCTTGATATTGTCATTGATTTCAACATTGATGTGATGCCAAAATTGATACATAGTTGAAGATTGATGAGTATGATTGAGTATGGTGTTGTTAGTGATGTCATCTTATTGCACAATTGTAGATGTGTTGGTCCGAAGCTGACCAAATGTGTTGAATAATTTCCTAAGTCTAAAGTATAATTTTTTAGTGTTAAGAGAACCAGTTTTTAGGTTTGCATTGATATGTTATGAGGAATCTAGTTATGTAGTTTTGAGGTAATGTTGGTGCATGTTGGAAGAGTCTAAATCCAAATTTTCATGACTTGATGTCTTTTGTAGTCGAAGATAATGTTTACAGAGTATCAAGCTCTATAATGACAGTGTCAATGGTGCAAAGTTCATGTTGGAATGCTCCGAATTCCATAGTGGATAAAAAATTCACTATGCAGATTTGTGGAAGTGTTTTGGTGGTCTGCATGTCAAGGTGTGGATGAATAGTTAGTTCATTCAGTTTTACTTCACCACTTTTTCTATGTGTGGCCGACCTAAGTATTTTGGGGTTGTGTAGAGTTTGATAGACTATGGAGAAAAATTATGAGAGTGATTATGAGTCATGTCGACCTATCTTTGAGTATGTATATGTTTTTGTTTGTGTGTGTTGGTGTTTTGGGCTGACAGGTTGTGGTGTTGCATGGTACATCAATTAGGCCAACCTAATTTATGCTTTTGTTTGGTGTGGTATATATATAAGGTTAATTCCTTGTGTGAAGGTGTGGTATGATATGTGAGATGTGAGACAATTAAGTGTGCAAGATATAGAGTAGAGTAGAGTGCGAAGAGGCTGATAAGTGGTGAAGTATGAAGTGTGTTAAGTCAGTTTTTTGAGCTTTAGTGGAACTATATCTTGAACATAAGTGAGATGCATTGTTAGAAGTTCATTTTGGTAGTGATCCATCCTCTTTTCTATCCTGGCAGTGAGCTATTTCTTCTATTTTCTAGATAGTAAGTCGACAATGAGTCCACCTAGCAGTGAGCCATTCTATAATATCTTATAACTGGTTATAATATATTGTGAGCTAATCCTCACCATGGTTTTTCCCTTTTTGGGTTTTCCATATAAAATCTGGTGCTCTTGTGTTCTTTGATGTGATGCATCCTTTCTATGTTCCTTTCTATTACTGCAAGTTTAATGTGATGCATTGAATGGATGTTTAAAGTTAATGAAATTATTGAATTTTAGTGAATACTGATTCACCTCATCCTCTTAGTATTCCAGGTGTTCAACATAATTATCCCTAAGCTAATATATATTTAGGTGTGTGAAATCTATACATAACCTGATATTTCTATTCTTCCTCTTATTAGGAACTAGGTTAAGTACATATGCGGAATACCTAATGGGCTTAATAATCCTACCCTCTTTGAATTTAGTTAGCTCTTGCTACATTTGAGGGGTTATGTTGGGATTTATGGGCCTTTATTTTTGTCTAAATAGTTTGGCATCTAGTTTAAGGTACATCTCATGCTAGAACAAGTCTTCTCTATATAATTTGAGGTCATTATATGACTAGGAAAACACTCTACTATATTTTCTTAGTAATGTAATGAATATTTTCCTAATGTTGGAGTTCATTTTGTTTATAATGTACACGTATTTTTGTGATGACTAGGAACCTAAATATATCTTTCTTGCTATTTTTCATGTATAATAGTATGCTTATTCAAGATCCTATCCACTCCATCAAACACTCTTTCTAGAGCTACTAAACCCTTTGGGATTAAATTGGTTTTCAACTATATAAATTCATCTCCAAATATAGTTTCTTTACCATCCACATTTTCAAAACAATATTAAAAATTAATCTTTTCATTCTTGTATTCATCAAGGCAATTTTTTTCTTAAGAAATCACAATCATCACAAAATATTTTTCAATGATAATATTATTTTGGACTAATAGCTATACCAACATATCTACCTTTGAAATTCTTACCAAAGATATATGCTTTGGCATGATAGAAATAGCAAACAAGAAATCAACCATCACATTCTTCTTTCTTTTGAACCTTTTGATAGAAAAAGCATCAAACAATTTAATACTATCCAAGGTAGCATTATTGTACTACTTTAACCTTTTATTTTTATAAGTGTATCTTCCTTTTATTTGAGAGATTCCCAATTCAAAATCACCTCTCTAAGTTTCTTTACTTTATTTTAAATACCAAGTTTATGCCTATTAGCAAAAATTCATGCTGTACAAGATTGTTTGTACATTCAAAACACTACTAGAATGTAAACTTATATGACTTGTTTTGAGGATATATGGACATAATCTCGACCCTTGCTCCTTCCTTTGATAAAATCCCATTAAAAAAATTATGGATACATAGTTTGTTGATACTCCAAGGTCTTCTAGGTTTCATGGAGAGTAATACTTTCCACTTAGGTCACTAATCTCTCTAAAACTTTTCATGTCTATATCAACATAGAATAATTCTTGATTAATATCACTATGATCATCAACCATATTAGGGGATCTTTGTTCCCTATCCAATATTATATTTATTTCATTTATGGATATTATAGAATATGAAGAATCCATTTGGATTCTTACCCCAACAATAACAAACCATCTTCTAGATAAGATCATACCATATTGTGGGGGTATGTCAACCACTATTACATTCATCTTATACTCCTCAAGGTATGAAACCAATTATAAGTTAACATTATTCATAATTCCTATGATAGGTACTTCCCCCAAATCCATGAAAAATAAATTATCAAATGATCTTTTAACTTTTAAGCCTAGGCATAATATTTTTAGAAGCATTGGAATCAATCATGCAATTTATTACTAGCCTTTCCTTGATAGACAATTTTACATAAAATGGGCTAGGATAAATTGGAAATTTGCTCAAGGTGGACCCCAAATAAAATTTTGGTTTGTCAAGAATATCTACCTTAGCACTTTGAAATTTATCTTCTTTTATCTTTACCATGATCTTTGTACTTATATGGTAACCCAAGAGGATTGCCATAAATTAGGGGATCTCTATTCTTATGCTCAGTTATCCTCATGATTTCCATTAGGGACACTAATTTTTTTATCTAACTTAATATTTGGACCATATCCAATGAGAATTTTTTTGGAAATGGAGTATCAATTGGTATAGTAATAGTAGATAAAGGGGGTGTATGATTAATAATACCTTGCTTAATATTCTCCTTCTTAGCTCAAGAGTCTCTATGTTGTGCTCCCTTTGTTATTTGAGTGTGTTTTCTTTAGGTTTTAAAATTTAAAAGTTTGATCATTCTGGTTAGCATTACTATTCAATACCTCCACATTGTCTCCCTTCTTCTTAGCACATATTTTAATAGAAGGATGGTTCTCATATTCTCCTTATTTTTCTTTAATGAAAATGCCCCTAGAATTTCTTAGTACACTACCTCTATTTTTTATCATTTTTACTTCTTAAGTTATAATTGTTCTTGACATGGTAGTGGTTGTTATATCCAGAGCTCTAATTTATTCAATAGAGGGTCTCCTTAGTTGAAAATTTCTAAGAGATGAATATATATTATACACACAAAATTCCTCTTCCTCTTTATTAGATAAAACCTACTAGTGATATGAATTTTCTATATACTTCTTGTCACTTATACCAAAAATTACCACATTCATTAGTAGAAGAGTAATAATCACCATTACATCATCCCTTTCAATCTAAAATGTTAATCTCCTAGTGATCTAGATCATGCATTAACCCATTGATAGCATCATTAAATTCATCACAATTCTCATCAAGATCCATAATTGCTCGTGCTATAACACACTACAATGGGGAATAGGACATATGATAGGATAAGAACCATTGGGCTTCTTCTAAACTATTGACACCTTCCTTTTTTAAAGGATTTGGTGTTTCCTTATTAACTATCCATTTATAATTCATTAATACATGCCTCTCATAATGTCATATGGTTTTATAGGGTCGGTCAAATAACATGGATAGTCTTTCTTATTGACCTTGATTATTTCTTTTATTTGAGATGCTCTTTTCACTTCAAGTTACCTTATAGATTAGCTCTTTCAAGGAATACATCATTTGATCCAATTTATATTCTAATATATATTAGCCTTGCTAATCTAACCTTTATCATGAGGAAACATTCTTATGTCACTTCTCTTACACACCTTGCCAGAGGCTCTTTGATTTCTTTCAATATTAAATAAATTATATAATATTTTATCAATGCTTGAGGCTCTTTATCCTATAGCAAGCATCGTGCCTTAAGATCATATGCATTAAATTATAACACCAAGCATATTGATTCACTAGGCCTTATATATGTAATAATTTTAGATAGCATCCTAGAAAATATTCCATTGAAGTTTAAGATAGATTCATTGGACCCTTTAGTAATGCTAGTGAATTAATTTATTATGAATCTAGGGTTAGTCTTATCACCATACTAATATTTTAATATTATTTGAAGCTCAATTAGAGAGCCAACACTCATATCTAGAGTGCTTTTGTTCCATTCCTTGAAACATCATTTAGAGGTTGCATGAACAACTTCATTCATATATCCTCATCTTCAATTTCATACTCATCAATCAGGTTATTAAATTCTCTTAGATGATCTTCACTAGATATAACATTATTTCATTGAAACTTCATGAGCTTAGACTGAAATTCCACTAAAACTAGATTTGGATGACTAAGTATGCCTACAAAATTTTATTTCCAATATCTATCCAAATTTATATGATTTACAAGAACATTCCTTTGATTATCCATGAGATCTATATAATTATTTCTTCTATCACTAGATTTCCCATTACTTTATTACCTTGCTAATCAATGTTTCTCAAATTCTTAATTCTCTTTCTAGTATCTTATCTACCCTTCTCAACCTCAATATTATCCAAGTTATCTTTCAAGTTGGCTATCTCCCACCCTAAACCTTCATCGTGATCTATTTATTCTAGTATTTATTCAAGTTATTCTTCTTTAGAATCCTCATATTCTTCATACCCTTGATCACTTGAAAACAAATAAATTTTCACTATACTAAAGAGGATGCTCTTCCTCTTTTTCAAATGAAACTATTGGCTCATCATACAAGGAATTTTATCTTACTTTCATCTTTTCCATAAAGGCTTCATTTATATGAAATTTTTCCTATCTCTCTCCATTCTTTATTTTTTTGGTGTAAACATGTATTTTACCTATCTAGTTCACTAATAGGTCCTATTTACATGTGAAGTTTACTTAGATCCTAGGGAATATTTCTAGAAGTATTGGGTGTCATGTGATCTTATCTTATCTTAAAATGGCATTTAATACTTATTTCCTAGGCCATTTAATAATTGTTAAGGTATTTGTCTCATTGTACATGATTAAAATACATGTCATGATCTTGTTTAATCCCATCTCACAACCTTGCCTTTATAAGCAAGGCATATTATGTACATTTAATATTCAATTGATCAATATTTTATCCTTAATAATAGCAATATATTCTTGCTATTTCTCTCTTATGGAAGACATTTTGGTTTCATAACTAATCTCAAGGTGTTGGGAGTTCACATTCAACTCCTACATAGTATCAGATCTCTAGTGCTATAGACTCCTTCCCATAAATGAGGGACATAATTTGGCTTTAAGAATTTTTTGGGTGTAATTTGGGGTTTCAAGGACCTTATGTGGTTGAATCTAGGGTGTCAGAGAAAGTCATAACTTGATTTTGTTTTGTCAAAATCTGACATATAAGGTTAGATCTACAAGGGTTTCAAGTTGGGTGAAGGTTACAAGATCCTGGGGGTAGTTGAATTTTTAGAGCACTTTGGGCCAAAATAGAGTCTACCATTACATTCGAAAGGCCCAAAAACCTATTGATCACCTATCAAATCATTGAAATGGACACTTTTTCCTAGGGGCATTAGAGCTTTTTTTACACAGTCGACATATTCCATGCATCTGTATGAATCTATACCATACAATTTCATCAATATACAGTCACAATTAGGTAAGATTGGAATATTCCTCAACATATTCTTCTACATATTCCTTCATACTTGGTATTTCTACATTGGTTGTACATTGTTGGTATACTTTTTCTAGCGTACTTTGTGTGTGTATGGTATGAAATTGGCAATTTTTTATTAATTAAATTTTTTATTTTGTTTAAAAAATTTGCTGTAGTTGGTCATTGCTTTAAACCCCTAGTCATAGGGTTGTAAGGCATGTGGTTCTCCTTATTAGTGGGGGGATATGCCTCGAGCGATGCGGCCTATGCCCCCCCTAATCCTCTTTGTCACCAGCGACCCATGGGAGTTACCACTCTGCCATCACTTGGGAACATTTTAATTTTTTCAAATATGCAGTGGATGATGGGTCACATAGGTGCCTAGGGGCATAAATTTGGCCCCCTAATGCCCAAATTAGGATTTTTTTTAAACGACCATAACTTTTTTCCATAGTATTATATTTATAAAAATAAGATATCATTGGAAAGATAACTCTATGTACCTTGTAATGGTGAAGATTATTTTCTTAGATTCAATTGTTTAGTGTCAGTATTTTTTGTTTTAATTCATATTTTAATTTTTGGCTCCTCAACTCATAACTCTTTGCTAGAATCAATTTCTGATTTTAGCAATTATTATAGTGTTGGAAAGGTATTGAGGAGATCTATCAAGCCACCCATGCACTTTTCTAGATTTATCCCTAGGTATGTTTTATTTATATTTGTGTGTATTCACATTCTAGTTGATGGCTTGGACATCCTATCACTTGGGAACATGTTGCTTTAATCCTTGCACTTTATTTTAATTCCATATCTTGTATCTATCTCCCATTGCTTCAATTAGATTCTAGGATTTCTCCATATTGAGATTTTTCTAGTGTTCCTTGATATCAAGATAATAAATATTTATTTCTATTACTTTATCATTATTCTAGAGTTGTTCCAATAATCAATAGTTTGTAGTTTTTCTAGCATCATACTCATCTTGTTCTTTGTTGCTTGGATTAAGGTTCTGAAGTTTACTCCACAAGTGTGCTTCTAGTGTTTCTTTGCAATAGGTTATCTCATTATGAGGAGGGATATATATTCTCTCTTCTTTCCTTCCTATGGAGGGGAATTTGATTGTATCTTTTATCTCTTTTGGAGAGGAGTTTTATCCCATTGGGTTTTCTCCTTTTTCTTCATTTGTGAGAGATTGCATTGTACATTGGTACCTAACATGGCCTAGTTTTGGGACCCATAATCATATTCATGTTTTTCATCATTTGCATAATAATCTTCTCCCTAATTTTCACTTAAGGGGGGGGGGTGTTGGTGTAAATAGGTATTTTACCTATCTATTTTACTAATGGTTCTTATTTACATGTTGGGTTTACTTAGGTCCTAGGGAATATTTATAGAAGTCTTAGTTGTCATGTGATATGATATTATATTATCATGGAATTTAATACTTGTGTCCTGGATCATTTAATAATTTTTGAGGTAGTTGTCTCATTTTACAGGATTAAGACACATGTCATGATCTTGTCTAATCCTATCTCACAACCTTGCCTTTATAAGAAAGGAATCTTATGTAAATTTAATATTCAATAAATTAATCTTGCATCCTTAATCATGGCAAGACATTCTTGGCATTTCTCTCTTGTGGAAAATATTTTGGTTTGGAAATTGATCTTGAGGTATTGGGGGTTCACATTCAACTCCTACATTTTTAACACATCATTCAAAATATTTTGGTATTTTAGACCATGCCACTTCTCTCCACTTCTTTGTTTGGTAGCTCAAGAATTATTTTTTTCACTAAGGCACCTATTCTATTTGTCCTTTATTATTGGATTCATTATATTATTCTTAAACTAATCTATAATAGAGGTAGAAGACTTACTTGTGTTCTTTGGTCTCCATATAGCTTTTTTTTATTTTATATTTAACTCGCCAATTTCTTATCATAATCTCATATAAATAATTATCTCCTCTCATCCATGTTGAAATTATTGAATATAATATAGATATTACAATAATATATTTTCTACCCTTTACATGTAAATGGACAAGAAGGAAGAAACAATTCTAGACACCCCACTAATATTCAATTCAATCTTTCAATCTCGTAAACATTTGAGTAATAGCCCAAGGATCTATAAACTAATTCCTCAATAGTCACCAATATGTTGGTGTTATTTTCTATAGTAACCCCAATTCTAAGGCACTTACCACAACATCTAAACATGAGACCAAATTATTCTAGACAAAGGGAGAAACATATGCTCAAGTCAAGAGTTAGAAAAGGCCAATGAATAAGAGGCTATATGACGCATCACAAGATGAAAAAATATTTAATACTTCCTATATACATTCATTAGTGGTTACTTACAACATCATTAACCTAATAAAATGTATTATACATAGATACTCTTGTGGTTTTCATGAAGTTTAGGTTCACAAATGGTTTTACAAAGATTTATAACACCAAATTATGCATAATGTAAATACATAAAATTGTAAATAATTTATCAACACTAGAATTGTGAATTTTTATTTTAAATATGTGTATTATCAACTTGAGCTACTAGACCAATGAAATTCCAATAGCAAGAGTAAAATCTAGACAAAAAAACACAATGATAACGAATCATAATTTTCAACTAAATCTAATGCACTTGTATTTGTCTTGTAGATCTTAGGCCCTCAATTTCCCTCCTATCCCCAAATAGTCTTTGTAATTCATAATAAAATTTAAATCCCCACATATCAGTCCTAATAGATTTCTTACATTGGCATATAAATGCATAAGTAGAATAATTTTACTACACTCCTTCAATACAAATTAACTAAGACCTAATATAAAGAGAAAAAAATGTGAACCTACGAGTTCCTTGAATCCCCTAAAGCAATAAAAAATATGGAGAAAACATATAAAATGATAACATAAGTAATTTTCCATATTGACTTATTGAAAAGAATTACAAATCCATCATACAAAGTTTACAAAAACATTATTGGTCTACATTATTTAGACATAAAATAGAATGCACGTCCTAGCATGACTTGGATTAGTCTCCACACTTTAGAGCATTATTGAAATCATGAAAAAAGAGCCAAACCTTCTGATGTTGAAAGAACCTTTATTTATAGCACTTCATCTAGTTTCTTGAATCCACATGATAAATTTAGTCAAGATTGAAAATCATTATTTAGGAAATCCTTTTAAGATTTTATATCATCAATATTTTTTAGAAAAGAATGAGATCCAGTACAATCTACCAAAATGGTGGTTTGGAGATTATGTGAAAATCATTCACATCATAAACAAAACCATCACATTAAAAATTATATGGTGTTATTCATGCTCGACTACTAAAAGTACATTTGAATTTGTGCCATTAAGATGGATAACTATTTCTTGGTAGAAAAAAACCCTTTTGGAGTAGTTATAATGTCAAATATAGTCATTAATGAGACTCTAGGTCATGTAAGGAGGTAGGTGGGAGTGAACAATAAAAATATGAGAGTTTCATAGTTTTTTGGATTGAAGGTTAGGGATACCTCATGACCCATATCATTATTAGGGTTTGAGGATCAAGAGTAAGCAATGATTCATGCTTATAGAAAATATATAAGAGTATATTCACATGTCTAAATTTGAAAGACATGTGGTCAAAGTTATCAAGAGTTGTAGATTGAAGGTATCAAGGAACACATCCCTTAAATTATGTGAATAGTGTAAATCCAAACTCATGATCTTGAAAGGGTGAACAAAATGAAATTTCATAGATTGGGGTTGGACCATGACTCATAATGATTCTAGGGAGTTAGGGATAGGAGTTTGAAATACCTCTTATGAATTTCCCAAACAAGGGCTTATCCAAACTCATGATATTGATGAGATATCATAATCAAAGTGTTGGGGATCAATGTTTTGGGATACTTCATATCTTGTACCACATTAGAAATATTCATGTATCTAAAATTATAAAAAATTATATAGAAGAAAATTTTGGAAATTAGGGATCAAAGTTACCATGAAAAAGGTACCCAAGTAAAGGGATGGCTAAAATTTTTGGCTTTGACATGATACCAATGAATAGGTACTCAAATAAAGGGATGGCTAAAAATCTAACTTTGAAAGAAAACATTGCAAAGGGTTGAAAGTGGGGGATTGGAGGGAAATAATGGTTGTAAGATAAAATTTGATACTTTGACAAAGGTAATGGAAATGCAAGTTTCACAAAAATGGGATTCCAAGAATGAGGAATCTAAAAATTCAACAAGGAAAAAAGGGTGATGGTGAGGAATGAATGCAAGGTATGCCTAGATGGGAATTTTTTATATCTTGATATAGATAAAGGAAAATGAATACCAAGAAGCGAAAATTTAAAAGGGATGTTTAGAAGGGAAACTCTAACAACTTTCCCACACTTAAATACATGACTAGAAAACACCCCACATCTAGATTTTTTTGCGATTATTGTAACTTATGTAACACCTGATAGACATGTGGGGGATGAAAAAGACATTAATTGGGATTTTTTTTTGAAAAATTGAGACCCACTTAGACTTTATTTGATTGGTTATAAAAGGTGGATTGAAAAAAGGAAAATGTAATAAAGTGGACAAGGACTTATTTTTTTTGCATCTTGAGGCATGCAAAATAGGGCTTCTAAAATTAGTAGACTTGGAGTGATATTTTGCAAAGACTTTTGAGGGAATCCCCCCTTTCAAGGGACCAATTATAAGAATCTTATAAATATCACCCATTCAATCCTTACTAAGAGAGATATTAAAGAAATGATTAAAAAACTTACATATGAAGAGGTAAAGGGTGTTGTGTGTAGGAAAATTATGTCCAATGAAAATGATTTAAATAATGAAAACTAAAAAGCACAAGATCAAGCAAACATTCAAGATTGGGCGAAAGAGAGGCCAAATTGTCACCAAAAAGACAAAAACTAGAGTATGTTGATCCTCTCATTGCATAGATGTGCCCGTGATATTCATTTGGATGTGTGTTGATAAAAATTTAGTAGCATAATGATACTCAATTGCTCAAGGTTGCATGATATGAAAAAATTGCTAAGTGTTTTGATTAGGGGTTAAAAAAGGGTTTTTAAGGGGCCCGAAACCCTTTACAAAGGAAGACAACTGAAACTCAAGATAACAACAATAAACATGAATCAACCCAACAACAACAAGCTGCTAAAAAAGATAACTTACAGACCACCAACAACCCAACAACAACCACAACCAGATAATCAGGACATCACAAGCTACAAAAGGTAAACATGCATGGGATCAAAGCCTAGATACAACCTGGTTTTATCCAGGACCAGAAATCCCAAACCACCTAAACCATTCAGGCCACCATGCAACAAGGCTGCATTGACCAAGATTAGATAGAAATAACCACCAGAAACAATCAGGCAACAAAACAATAACATAGCTGCCAGCCATTTGCTTAGAAACAACAGAACCAAACCCAATAAAAGAACATGAAAATTAATGGTAAGGACCACCATTAAACCCAACCCCAAGATCAAAAACACTAGCACACGAAAGGAAAAAAAACCCCTTGATGCTCCCAAACACACCAGCACATGAAAGGAAAAAAAATTGCTAAGTGTTGAGTTATATATGATATGGGTAAAAAGAAATGGAGGGTTGAGGTTGTTTGAAGATCAATGGTTGGGAATATATGTGACACCTTAAGGCATGAGATGATGACAAGTGTCAAAAGGAGAATGATTGAGAGGAAGATGGTGCCCTTGGAGTGTGGAGAGGAATTTTTACATAAAGGATTTTTTTTTCCTCACACTCCAATGAATGGGGATGAGGAAGAATAAAGGAATTTAAAATTCCTTTAAACTAAGTTTTGGAGTGCTTTGGAAGGGAAACCCATGTGGGGGCCCTTTCCAAAAGGGGAAATATTTAAAGAAGAAGGGACAAGGTGGATGGGTAGTAAATGGAAAGGGGTTAGCCCTTTCCTAATCACTTGGTTAGCAATGTACAAATGATTAGTCCAAGAGATTAGGTAGGGACTACAATTAGGATTAGTGCAAGTGGGAGAGTTGGAGGATGGGACATGAGGTGAGAGGAAAACATGAATTAAATAATTAATTTAATTCCTATTTGGAGGAAAAAGGAGATTTGGGAGTTAAATTAAACAAATAGGGGTATTTATTTAATTTAATGGATGAATAGAATAATATAGTCTAGGATAGGTAAATTAATTACCTTATGATAGAAATTGTAAAAATAGATAAAAGATAGGGGATATTAACTAAATAATAGCATATTGTTTAATTAACATCAAAGATGTGGAATTTCGATAAAAAATGAGAAATATTAATTAAATAAAAATGCATTATTTAATTAATATATGTGATAGAAATTAGTCAAAATAAGGATAAAATTAACCAAACAAAAGTGGTCAATTTTAGGTGCCTCAATTTTCCTTTCTTAAAAATAAAATTGAACTAATGATGTTTCGATAAAAAAAATATAGCCGACATGTAGGACTAGATGAAGAGACGCCCTAGTGCAAAGAGGATAGAAGAAGATAGTGGGGATAGGTGATGACCCCTTGAGAGTGTGTATGGGAAGAAAAGGGGATAAAGCGATCTCTCAAAAGATAAAACATATAGAAAAAGGGATTGAGAAGAAAAAAATGGGGATCAAGAGAGAAGGAATGGAAGAAAACAAAGCTAGGATGAAGAAATGGTGGTAGAAACAATGATTAGGGGGCTATAAATATTAATTAGGGTAAAACTTACTCTTCATTTTAACATAAGTGAATAATGATTGAGTGAGGAGGTGATTAGAGGAGATTGAGAAAGATGGTGAATGTACCAACAACACAACAAACAAACTGAGTAAGGATAGGAGGACAAGGATGAGGGTGGATCATATAGGTATAAAAATATAAACTTTCCTTTAGGCTAGTCATTTTCCATTTAATTATAGGTAGGAAAAACACGTATAGTGGATTTTCCCAACCAGATTAGGAAAATTCGCCCATGAATGGGTGAATGGGCGATAAATTGTGCAAATGTGCCCTAGATGGATGAATGCACTAATTCTAGGGTGAATACACCAAAACATGGGTGAATCTACCCACAAATGGGTGAATACACTTTTAAAGAGGTGAATGTGCTTGGAATGGGTGAATCCACTTGAATGGGGTAGAATCTGCCAAAATGGGGGAAAATACACTATGGAGGGGCAAATCCACCCCAAACGGGTGAATTCATGGACAAAGACAAATGTTCTAGAGGGAAATGGGAATTCTCCATATGGGAAAATGCACCCTATACATGGGTGAATTCACTAATAAGAAAATATGATTTAGAAAGGTGAATCTACCATACAAAGGGGTGAATGTTCCAAAAGAAATAGATAGATGAAAAAACATAGAAGAAAATGATTATTAGCTAGAATAGAAGGAATGACATGTTATTTAGTGATGAAAAAATAGAGTATCATGGCTATAAAACCTTTCCCCAATTTCCATTACATATCATATAACAAATGATGGGGCCCATACCCAAGATTACAATGTGAAGGTGAAATGTGATGCAATGTGATGTCACCACCTATCATAAACGATAGGAGACTAAATATAGATGGTGTAAAAGTGTGTGCTCATGGTATCAATAAAAAAAAAAGCTCATCAACACATCATACTAAAGGCATGTGATAATGATAAACTACCACATTGATGCTAGTAGGGATAACTATGACAAAGGTTAAAATAAATAATTAATACAAGTGATATCATGCTATTAGGAATGTGGGGTCAAAAAAATTGATGACATAATAAGGCACTAAGTGGTGAATATAATTTTAAAAATGAAGGTGAAAATTATCTATGGAAATATGAATTCAACTGTAAAGATGACCTTAACCAATATATAACCAAATGGAGATTGCAATAAATTAAATTAGCAACACAAGAAAAATATGGAATAGAAGAAAAAACATCACATTTTTTACATGGATAAACCCTTTCAAGAAAAAAATCCACCGAGAAAAGAGGCCTAAGTATGTGTTATCTTCAAAATAGAGATTACATACAATCCTTCCTTTCCCCTTTTCAGTCTTCAATCCTTAATCATTTGTATAAATAGAAATTTATTACTTGCTAATTTTATTTCCTTATGACCATCTTAAGCCCTACTTATATGGAATTTCTACCCTCTAAACGAGGCATCTAAGTTGGTTATCATATCCCAATGCCACTCTTTGATTAAACCAAACGTTATTGGCATAGGATAATGTGGGTTTTAGCCATTTTACTCACCTACTTCATTTGGGAACTTCATTGTTGTTAGTTTCTAGGTGATTATTATTCATAATGATAAGATGTTTTATCTTTAATAATAGTTGTACAATGTGAGAAAAAAACTCATAACAACCTCATGGGAAGTTAGGTGAAAAAAATAACCTTAAATATTTTCTTCTAGTAAGTAGTAACTTAATATCAATAAATAATTAGTTATCAACCCCTAAAATAAAAATTAATTACCACACTATAAAAACCATGATGGTAAAAATAAATTATTGTTGATGGTGAATCTCTCATCCCTTATTAATGATTTGTAAACAATATTAGGAATAATTAAGTGCATAGGATTTACAAGGTTGATGTCACATTAATCCTAACCTTCTTCCACTTGTCATAACACATTGTAAATACATCCATAGGAATATATGTCAACTAAGTACTAGGAATAAGGCACATGGCCTCCTTTCACCATGTAAAAAATTATGTGCTCACAAGTTTAGTAAGTAAATTTACAGTACTTTCTTGAGTGTCAATATTCAATAGTTTGATCCATCCATTAACAATTATTTCATTAAAAAAATGGTATTGTAAATCCACAATATTAGTTCATTTGTGAACATAGGGTTCTTGGCCAAACAAAGTGCACTCTAACTATACCAACCAATTTGAGTACTTCCTATAATAAAAACCAATAACTATAAACAACCTTTGTAACCTAATTGCCCCCTTAGATACATGGGAAACAACCATATACTATGTTTTAGATAACACAACGGTGGGCTTCCTTCTACTCATCCATCTTTTTGCTCCTCCAAATAAAGTAAAAACATAACAACTAGTGGACCTTCAACTATCCAAGTCACCTATCCAATTTGCATCAATAAAACCTTATATTTCCAGTTCATGACCATATTTTTAGTACCAAAATAAATCAAAAAATAATTTTAAGTACCACACAAATATCTTAACACCCTTTTTACATAATTCCAATAGTATCTACTAGGGTTATACATAAACCTATTCAAAACTCCCATTGTTTGAGTAATATCTAGCTTAGTGAAAAATATTGAATATATTAAACTTCCTATAGAACTAGCATAGGGAAAATTAGAACTAGTTTATAATCCTACATATTAAATCTATTCAATAGTACTAACATACTCTATGATAACCAAAGTTTGTGTTTACCCGATCTCTTCTTATTTCCATTCCCAATATTTACCTTGCTACCCCTAGATCTTTTATCTCAAATACACCTAAAATTTAAGTTTTTAGCCCACTAATCATACCCTTGGTGTTAATAAAATATAATATATCACCCACATGCAGGGAAACAATTAGTATATGATCATAAATATTATCTAGTGTAAACACAGTGATCTTGTTCACTTCTTACAAAACCCAACTTCAAAACAAATAAATCAAACTTTTGATACCACATCTAGGGTAATTTATTTAAACAAAAAGACATTTTCTTAACCTGCAATCCAATTATTCTTTCCCTTTTACCTCAAGACCTATAGGTTGTTGCATATAAGTTTATTCTTCTAAAAATCCATGCAAAATATAGTTTTAACATCCATTTACTCAATTTCAAAATCATTAGCAATAGCTATGGATAAAATAAATCTAATTGAGGATAATTTTACAACGAGAGAGAAAATTTCACCAAAGTCAACTCCCTCTTTTTGGAAGTAGCCCTTGGCTACTAGTCTAGCCTCATACCTTTCTAATGAACCATATACTCCAAAATTCTTCGTAAAGATCTATTTACAACCAATGTCCTTTTTTCCTTTGGGAAGATGTGTAGGAAAATGTGTAAGCTTCTAGATATTACAAGCTTCTAACCATATCCTCTTGCATGGATTGTATCTAAGACACTATCATATGATGTAATAACTTCCCTATAGGATCTAGGTTCATTGTTAGTACTCAATAAATAAAATATACAATGAAATATAGTGGGCTATAGTAGTCAACTATATTCCATTATCTTGTGGATCTTCTAAGAATAGGAGTATGGGGCTCTTCTTGTGGTTGGGTTTTCTCAACTTATTCTTGGTTATCTTCCCTAAACTCTTTAATTTTCTCAAAATTTTCATATCAACTCTTCTTCTTCCTCCTCATCCCCAAATCCATCTCTTTGTTCTTCTTGAGGCACATCTTATTTCTTATTCTCAAATTGCACTCTCCTTACCTTTTCTCTTTTGGTTGTTCATGGTTAGAATAACTCTAAGTTCCTTGAAAGTCACATATCTAGAATAAATATTTTTCTTGGTTAGTGGATTCCAAAGTTTGTAACCCTTAACATTCTCATTGTATCCAATGAAAATACACCTTTAAGCTTTTGGATCCAACTTAGATTGCTTTTCTTTAGAAATGTGAACATAAACCTCACAACTAAAAACCATTAAATGTGAAACAAAATGTTTCTTACCTATCCACACTTCATAAGGCATTGAATCAAGGGCCTTATAAGAAGATCTATTTAATAAGTAACAATCAATACTCACAAATTTTTCCTAGAAAAAATTATCTAATTGTGAACCACTTAACATACTTTTGGATCTTTCCATAATTATCTGATTCATCCTTTCTGCCACCCCATTTTTTTGAGGATTGTATGGAGTAGTCTTCTACCTAACAATACCTATATTCTTACAAAACTCATCAAATTACTTAGAAAAATATTCTCTTCCTTTATCCTATTTCAAAATCTTTATTCTGCAATATGATTTTTCAACCGACTTTAAATTCCTTAAACTTAATAAAAAAATTATATTTATCTCATAAAACAAATCTAGGTAAATATTATATATATATATATATATTCCAATAGAATCAATATCCACATGACCAAAAACATTCAGATGAATAATCTCTAAGTTAATTTTAGCTTTATTACTACATAAAGGAAAATATTATTTATTTTTTACCAAACAAAAAATGCTCATAGAAATTAAAAAAATCCATTAGAATAAAAAAACCATCTAAAAATTTCTTATTTTAGATGGTTTCTATACTAGTCTCATGTATGTGTCCCAATCTATGATGCCACAACATACACACATTTTCAATTTTCTTAGTTACATTGGTAGATTTAAAGTTGGTAGTGGAATCTAGATTAAATAGAGTTCCTATCATTGTCCCTCTTGCTATCACCAAAATCCCTCTCACCAATATGAAACCATGCTTATAAAATATTACATGCATTCTTGTATCATTTAAATTAGAAACTAAAATTATATTTCTATCCAATATAGGAATATGTAGAACACTAGGGATGGTTTTTAACCTCCTATCACTAAAACACTACTATATCTTTCCTTGTCTAATGATGGGATATTAACTATTATCTTCAAGGGATACTTCTCCTCTATCATATTTTCAGATGTGTAAAACAAATCCTTATGAGGAGTCATATGATAGGAGCATATGAATCAATCAACCAATATTTGTTAGATATAATATTACATAAATAAAGTAAAACTTCACCGTGTGGAAAAATCATATTGTTTATTTTTGTTTATATATTATTTACTTGGAGTCTTAGGTCTACCCTTGGACCTATCCTTAGGCCCCTTTTGATCCCCTTAAATATCTTTCCTTGTACCTTCCCTTGACATGGAAAATATCCTTTGTATCCTCTATATCCACTTTCTTCCTCATTCCCTCTAATAACAAAGTTACAACAACATTATCCATCTTCAAAGTATTTTAAAGGTTAGTAATAAAGACAAGAATCATATTCTCTCATGAATCAATAAAAGAACATAGAATCATAATATACTTATCCTCTTCATTTATTTTAACATCAATAAAAGCTAACTAACTAAAAATCAAATTAAATGTATCCAAATTATTTGTTATTGAATCACCCTCCCTCATTTTAAGAGAAAATAGTTATTTTCAAATAAAACTTATTTACCAAAAAAATCTTGGTAGATCTCACCTAACCATCTCCATAGGTCATATGTTGTTTTCTCTTTAGGAATATTAATTAGGACATAGTTCATAAGAAAAATTTAAATTGTTCCTCGTTATTTCTTATCCCTCTTATCCCACTCATCTTGATATATCTTGTCTTGTTTCTTTTCTTTCATTTCTCCCAACCATTAATCCTCCTCTTCAAGGAGATCCTCTATTTCTATCTTCCATAAGTCATAACCACTTTCATTGAAATTATCAATGTCTAAGGGAGATGAGGATATAGCCATGAATTCTACACATATATCTACAAAATAAATTCAATCATAACTCCCATTATAGCTCAAAAAACCTTCACCCTTCCACCCAAGAAGAAAAGATAACTAGGCTCTAATACCAAATTCTAGAAATGAACGTGAAACCTATATATGGAAATATAAATTCAACTATGAAAATGATCTTAACTGGTATATAACCAAATGGAGGTTATAGGAAATTAAATTGGAAACACAAAAAAATATCAAACAAAATAAACAACACAACACAATATTTGCATGGAGAAACCCTTTTAGAAAAAAACCTCCACCACTTAAGAGAGGCCCAAATCTATATTATCTTGAAAATAGAGATTACATATAATCCTTCCTTTCTACTCTTTAGCCTCTAATCCTTCAACACCTATATAAATGAAAATCCATGTTAATTGTATTCCCTTGGTACTAACTTAAGCACTACTTATATAGAATTTTTACCCCCAAAATAGGAAATCTAATTTAGTTATCATATACCAATATCTCTCCTTGAATAAACCAAACATTAAGTTCATTTTATAATCTAGGTTGCAACCCTTTTTCTCAACTACCTAATTTGGGCACCTAGTTGTTATTAGTTTCTAGATGGTTATTGTTTATAATAAATATTTAATAATAACCACACAATGTGAAAAAACAACATCATAACAACCTCATGGGAATTTGGGCGCCCAAAACCACCATAACCTCCAATATCCTCTTCCAATAAATGTAAATTTATGTTGGAGTTGATAATAAACCCAATAGTTCCTAGTGATCACTTGTAACAAAAATACCTATCACAAATAAGCGATCAAAGCAACCAGTTTTCTATACAGCTAAGAGAGAAAATATTGATCCACACAAGCATCTATGATTCTTTCTATATTGAATAATGAATACCTAGATTGTAACATCCCGCTAAGCAACCTGTTATGCCTTGCATAACCACCCCATTTTAAACTTGTTTAAAATAGGTCCCCCTTTTTTCTATTTTGTTTCCTTTGGCCTTTTGTTTTCTGCCTTAGGTGTTTTCTGTTTGTTGTTCTGGTGGGCGCAGGACGCGGAATGAAACTGAACTTCAAAACTTTTTCTAAGTTCCAGTTCTGTTTCCCCTTCCGGTTCCGGTTCTGCCGGTTTTCTTTCTTCCTCTTTGTTTGTTGTTTTGGCGGAAGCGGGACGCAGACCGAAACCCTAACTCTAGAAGTTTTATGAAGTTCTAGGTCCAGGTTCCATTCCGGTCCCGGTTCTGTCGAACTCATTTTTTTTGACTTTTGTTCTGATCGTTTGGTCGTGGGGTGTTTTCTTCCCTTCCTTTTTCCTTTTTCATCCTTTTTTCGTCATTTCTTTGTGTTGTCAGAGGCAGGGTCGGGATGGAATCTGAACCTAAAACTTTGAAAATTTTTAGTGTCGGATTTGGTTCCGTTCCCGCCCCCGTTGTGGTTCACTCAGGATCGGTTTTTGCTTCGATCCCGCTTGCGTTTGTTTCCGTGTTTGTTCCTTGTGTTTGGTCTCTTTTGCGGGGTTGGGTTCGAAATGGATTTGGGATATGGAGTTGTTTCCAAATTCAGTTTCCTCATCCTGTTTTGACTCCGCCCCCGCCCTGCTGCGGTCCCCGGTTACTTTTCTTTTTGCGGACGCGGAGCCGGAATGTGGGTTGAACTTGGAAATGTTGGTTATTTCCATGTTTTGTTCCCATTTCAACTCCGATCCTAGTTCCAGTTTCATTTTTGGCTCTGCCCCTGCCGGTATTAAAGGTAAGTATGTTTCTGGTTTGGATTTGGCTCCACCTCCGCCAGAGTTGAGTCTCTTTTTGCTAAGTATAATTGAATGAAAGATATATGAAAGGTAGGATGAATGATGATATTTTCTATGCTTTAGAGGACTAATGAGGGCATTGTTTCACAGGATTAAAGCAGGTCGGGAGCATTTGATGCCGCTTCACAAGAAGATCAGCCCACATAAAGGTTCTAGGCCGAGAGGAAAGTGTAAAGGGAGGAGGTCACGAGTCTTAATGATGAACGGTACGTTCGCTAGAAAGAGTAGGTGGATGTGAATGACAATACCCCTGGAACATTCAAAGCAACTTTGTGGGAGCGATTTTCGAGGTCGAGGATGAAACGCGTGAAGTCTTAATGGCTGACGCGAAGGCTGTGAGTTAATGATGATGGTTGTAAAAGATCTAGAAACCATGCCTAAGAGCGATCTTTCGCCGACATGAATAGAGTATATGCATTTAATGCATGATTGAATTTGTTCCAAACTCTTCTAGAGCCGACTCCTTCTATGACCGACTTATTGTAAACCCTAAACGGGGCCGACACATTTTTGGATGCACGTGTATAAATATGGCATTTTCGCCTCTTTGTAATAGAGGGGGATCTTCTTTTTCATCTTCTTCTTTTTAGTTAAGAATTAGCAGTTAGGGTTAGAATGTAAAAAAAAATCTCGAGAGCAGAAATAGAGTAGGAGTTAAGTTCAGCAGGAGGAGGTGATGTATCTTCCATATTTTCTTAGTATAGATGGAGATAATTCAAAGTCATGGGTTTTCTATACACTGGTGATCTTGCCAGATTTGTAAATGTTGTTTATCTATTTCATTAATAGTAGAAGCAGCCAGATTTAAATCTACTTCATATTGTGCTCCAGAATGGTATTTATCTTGGGTTAATTATTTGATTTGGAAAGCTTTCAGGGAATGAAATTTTATCTTATGTTTTGTTTAAATGATGATTTGCAATCTACTGTTAAAGTTTGCACTATGAATGAATGAAACCTTGTATTAATTACAAGTTAACTTTATTCTGCAGTTTTAGTTTAGGAATTCCTTGGAAGGTAACAAGTTTGATTAGTTGGATGAATCAACATTATCTTCAGTTTAAAAGCTTTAATCTATCTTTTTCTGTTTCTTTAAAACCACCGGTTAAAGTAAGGTTTAAATATATGTTTGATCTTATAACAATCCAGAAGCTCAAAACCAGTAGGCCCCTTGAACATTACAACCATATTGACCACTTCGTGAAACAACAATGTTGTGAACCAACATCAAAGACCTTGGGAGGTGATCAGTTTGATTGTTGATTGTCTTTTTTAGGAGAGGTGAGATATTTCACTTTTATCTTACTTGCATGTTGTGGGTCAACTTGGGACCATCAATAGATTTGGCGCTAGAAGGGAGGGCCAGAAGATAAAACTAGATAATATTGCATTTTTCTCACCAGAGAGGTCCCATAGAGTTCTTCGATCAACCGAAAACCCACCACCTTTGATAGAACTCAAGATCCCAACAAGACACAAGATTCACAAGACTGGGGCAACCATTATACCACCCTTGTCAGCTCCACTCACTCCACCAGGCTTTTCACCAATACCCCGGTGGATACCCGTCAATCCACCACCAAATCCATCTCAAGTGCCATTACAATTGGTTCAGCCCATCCAACAGCTGGCTCAACCCCCACCACCACCACCAATGGCATTTTTTATGAATAATACCTCTCCATTAGGGACTATTCCTGGAGGATTTCATGATATGCCTAAGAATCCTGAGAGATTCTGTCTCAAATACATTCATGGTGAATCAAGGAGTGCTGAAGAGCACATACAAGCTTTTAAGGACGCTTGTACCAGAGCCCAGATAGCTCACCATGATGTGGTTTGTAGGTTGTTCCCTTATTCCTTAGGGGATATGGCGTACAACTAGTACCTAAACCTTCCACAAGGTTCTATCCTGAGTTGGACAGATCTGGAGAATGCTTTCATCAATTAGTTCAGAGTTTATGTGGATCCAGCTATTTTGTTCCACCAATTTGCTACCATTAGGAAGGAGCCATGTGAATCCCTTCCCTTGTTTAATACCAGGTTTCAACAAATGTATAAGAGACTACAAGACCCCTATCTAGTTGCTAAGAATAGTGCCATTCAGGCATATTTTAGAGTTATAGACCCTTTGCTTGGCCTATTCCTACAAAGGACTTATCAGCTGGTAGATATTGATTCCCTGTCTAAAGTTTATCATCTAGCCATCAAGATGCAACAACAAACTAGCTCTCAACAAGGAAACTTGGGAGGAGGTTTTCTTTCTATGGGATATTAGATGCCTAACCCAACCCATTTATTCAATACTATCCCAGGGATGTCTCCTTCCCATTATGGATCTATATCTGAGTTGCAGACTCAATCTCCTATTCCATTCTTTGCCAATGGAGCTCCTGAATTCTCTCAACAATCACAGGCTTATCACAATCCACATGGTCATCATAACCAAGCTGGAATACCAAATCTCATTGGTCAGCCACTTGTTCCTAAGAGTGCTGAGAGTGAAAAGACAGTTCAACTCAAAAACGAGGTGGAGACCTTAAAGAAAACTCGGTCTCAAGTCACAAATGATATGGCTCAGCTTAAACTGAACCCTTCTCAGAACCAAGGTAATTACCCTAATCAAAGTAATAACAATCAGGGTAATTATCTGAACAACTACAATCATAGCTAGAGGAATTATCAAGGCCAAAACTCCCTAACCAAGGCTATCAAAATCAAAATAGAGGATATAACCAGAGGCCAAATAACAACCGACAATGGAATACAGGGCCAAATAATGGTGGGGTTCCTCACAATTATCAAGTTAATGAGGACAGGCCACATGTTGCGAATGTGGCTAACCTCAATTTTATGACTAACTGGTGTAGGTTGCATGATACTGCAACTCATTCCGAGGTAAATTGCCCTGAAATGGAGAAGTTTGTGAAGATGGAACAGGTAGATGCCCAAACGTTCCAAGGGAATTCAAATAAAGGAGGTGGCTCAATGGATACAGCTATGACTTATGACCTCTTTGAAGAAGAACCTTCATTCTCAATGCAGAATGAGAATGAACTAGAGGAAGATGTGTATGATGCCCAAGCCTTTCAGATAAACGAAGGACACTTCCTAAGAAATAAGAATAAGGGTCCGTTCACTACATCAGCACCACCTAACCATATGGTGCCTCCGAATCAGGGTGCTGATAACAACCCTCCTCCACCAAGGGGTTTTCTTGACTCCCATAACAAAGGTAATTCATCTGGTGTTTTCAAATGTAATACAAACTATAACATAGAATTTGATATTGTTTCTGAGATGCAGAAACATAAAACCTCTTTATCATACTTTGACATCCTAAAGTGGTGCCCTGCCCAATGAGAGATAGTGCTGAAAGCTTTGGAAGAAGCTGATAAATAAAAAGGGAAAACCAAGGTGGCACCCACTGCAGACATGAACACAGCTCTGTACAGAAGCAAGGTAGGTACCCCACCATTTCTTTTAAGTTTGAGAATCTGTGGGAAGAATCTACATAATTGTCTGCTAGATTCAAGGGCTTCTGACAATGTTATGCCATTTTTTGTATGCAAGAAATTGGGATTGAACCCTGTCCAAACAAACAAGAAAGTCATCCAACTCGATAAAATAAAGGTTAATGTAGTTGGAGAATTGAGAAATATACATGTGCAAGTAAGGTCTGACCCTAGGATTTTAACCAATATGGATATTCAAGTAGCAGACATTCCTGAGACTTATGGTATGCTGTTGAGCAAAGATTTAATGAAGATTATAGGGGGATATCTCTCCCTTGACTTTTCACACATGTGGCTACCATGGAGGGGAATGCCTACATAGATTAGGATTGAAAGTGAACCTCACCTTAAACATATCATCACTGAATATGATTGTCCCAACGAGGTAGCTTATTTTGAAACCGAGATAGGGGGATTATAAAAGAGAGGAAATTCTGACCTTTTCAGTTCTTGATTCTAAAGATTTGTCAATGCAAAAATTCCCTGATCCCATGATTAATGTAAACCAACAAGTATTGATCAGGAAGTTGCAATAGGATCAGCTAGTCTTAGGGGAAGATATTGATTTGCGGAGTCTTCTACTCCCTAATTGGTGCAGGGTACACTACCAAGATCATTCAGAACTGACCTGCCAACCCTGCATTGGTGTTTTAAATCATGTTTCCCAAACCAAAGAGACCCACCCAAGTCACCTTTTGGCCGCTCCAGATCACTTCTCATTCGAATCCAAAAATGAAATAATGTTAACCAGGGATAATATACCTTGAAAGGAAGTCCCTCCTCAAACTGAACCTACCCCGGTCATAATACTGGACCAACGTAGTTATGATGAACAACCCCAAGGTTTGTTTGATACCCCTGCACTCACAAGTATACCAAAACCCAAGGGATTAATCAAAGATACAAGTGACTGTTAGAAAGATATCCTAGGAATACATGATATATCTGACCGGGAATTAGAAATTGCACCTGATGAGCCTATTAAAAACCCATTCCCAATATTTGATGCAAAAGATCAAGTGGCCCCACCTATGGTTCATCTTATCCAAACACCCACAACAACCTCAAAGGGATTAACCCTAGCTCATGATCAGCTATGGACCCTCACGTTTGATGGATCCAAACCCAAAATAGGGTGTGGTATTGGGATTGAATTAACCAGCCTGAAAGGGAAAACATTTTTTGCTTCTTACAGGTTGCAGTTTGGATGCACTAACAATATAGCAGAATATGAAGCATTAATTTGGGGACTGATGTTTGTACATCAGAAGAAAGTTACTGTCTTGGTGGTTAAAGGAGATTCGGAAGTGATTATCAAGCAAGTACGCAACCAGTACACATGTCATAATAAAAGGATGGCAACTTATAGAAATCGGGTATGGAACCTGATTGAAGACTTTGATGCTTTTGGGATTAGTTTAATTCCTAGAGAGGAGAATCAAATAGCTGATTCATTAGCTGTTGCCGCAAGTACCCTGGAACCCATGCAAGGCTCCAAGCTGAAGAGATTCTCAGTAGAATTGATATCCACCCTGGCTGTTCTCGATAATGTTAGTAACTTTCAAGTCTTTGATGATGATCAACATATCCTTGCTTTTCTAGCAAGCTAAAATGTTTTTGAAGGACAGATCATCGATGAGTCCGACAGGGATCAAGGAGACTAGAACCCCGAAGACTGCGATACAAAGGGGGTCCTCAATTTAAAAGGTAATAGAATTCCCAAGGGAATGGTGGCCTTAGAAAGAATTTTTCATTCAGACCCAAGGGCTCGGGAAAAGGTGTCAACCAAAGATAAAGGAAGTGAATATGAAACTGTTAACCTAGCTGATTCTGGCCCTGAAAGAAATGTTTACATAGGGAAAGCTTGCCCTGGAGCAATTAGAAAAGATATACTGAGGGAAATAAAGAAAGATGTTGCTGCAATAGCTTGGGGTACAAAGATCTAAAAACATTTGATACTTCTGTGATAACTCATACTATCCCTCTGAAGCCTGAAGCTAGACCATTTTGGCAGAAACAGTGTCCCGTCAATGCCCTAATTGAACCATTGATCTTTAAGGAAGTTCAAGAATTGATTTTTGCAAGAATAATCTTCCCTGTACGACCTTCAACATGGGTGGATAACTTGGTTCCAGTTCGTAAGAAGAATGGAGAGATCCGGCTATGTGTAGATTTCAGGAATCTGAATAGAGCTTCGAAAAAAGACAACTACCCACTCCCTTCTCTGGATGAAGTCTTGCAAACTATCAATGGATCTCAGATAATGTCATTCCTGGATGGCTATTCCGAGTACAATCAGGTGATCATTAATTATGAAGACAGAATGAAGACAACCTTCACTACTAAGTGGGGAACATTTGCTTACAGGAGGATGCCATTTGGTTTGATAAATGCTGGAGCAACCTTTCAGCGTGCCATGGACGTAGAGTTCAAAGATTTGATTGGTAAATGCATCATCATTTATATGGATGACCTGATAGTATTCTCTAAAGATAGACTAAACCATGCTGCAGACTTGGCTAAAGTTCTTGAAAGATGTATCCGATATGGTGTCTCTCTGAATCTTAATAAGTGTGTGTTCAGGGTTTCTGAAGGGAAACTTTTGGGACACATAATCTTAGAAAGAGGGATATCGATAGATCCAGACTGAGTTGAGTCTATTTTAAAGTTAACCATGCAAGGAAGTAAGAAGGAGATGAGATATTTCTTTGGAAAGATCAACTTTGTCAGAAAGTTTATCACAGATTTTGCAAAAATTGTTAAACCTTTGAACGAAATGATGAAGAAAGATGCTAGAATAGAATGGATTAATGAGGCAAAGGCTGCTTTTTCTTAGGTTAAGCAATCCACTTCAAAGGTGCCAGTCCTCACCAGTCCTAACTACTTGAAGCCATTTTATGTTTATTCTTTTGCCTCTGAACACTCGTGTGCAGCTACCTTGACACAACAAAGAGAGGAAGGGGATGAAAGGCCAATTTCCTTCATGAGTTCCCCATTTAAGAATGTTGAATTCAAGTACCCACCACTTGAGAAATAAGCTTTTGCACTGGTTAGAGCTGTCAAGAAGTTCAGACACTATATCCTTCGAAGTTAGATTATTGTTGTGGTTCCTGATGCTACTGTGAAGTCTCTACTTATGCAAAGCGAGTTGGGAGAACGAAGGGGGAAATGGATGGCTATTTTACAGGAGTTCGATCTGGAGATTCACCCTATGAAACTTGTTCAAGGTCAAGGCCTGTCTAAATCAATGGCGGATGTTGGTGAGAACATTATTTGTTAGCAATACACAACACAGTCCTTTTCTAATGACCCTTGGTATGCCGATATTATTTATTTCATGCTCAATAATCGGTGCCCAGAGGGAATGAATACAACTCAGAGGAGAGAAATGAGAATGAAAAGCTCCCATTATATGCTCAAAGGAGGATTGTTATACATGAAGAATTTTGAGGGAGTTTATCTACGATGCCTTGATCAACAAGAAGCTAAGCATGCCATGGCTGAATTCCATGGTAGGCATGGCACATGACACGAATCAGCAGATTCTTTGGCTCATCAAATCCTCAGGTCAGGATATTATTGGCCCCATGTGTTCAGGGATGCACATCAACACGTCCGGACATGTCATACATGTCAGACTTTTATCAAAGGAGCGTAATTCAACAATGCCTCTACAACTAGTATATGAGGTAAGACCATTTGCCCAATGAGAACTGGATTTTGTTGGGGTAATTAATCCTAATTCTTTTGCAGGACACAAATTCATTTTGACTGCCATGGATTACTGCACAAGATGGACAAAAGCTATACCTTGCAAGAATAGCACAATGGGGGTAGTAATCAAGTTTCTCACTGAATGCATCACAACCAGGTTTGGAGTACCCTTTACACTGGTATGTGACAATGGCCTTGCCTTTTCTTCTGCTGAGTTCATTTCATGGGCTTATGATCATAAGATTGTTTTAAAGTATTCTTCAAACTATTATCCACAAGGAAATGGGGTTGTAGAATCAACTAATAAGAATCTCCTAGGATTAATTAAAAAACTATTAGAGAACAATCCCAGGGACTGGCATACCCAGTTAAGATTTGCGTTATGGGAAAATAGGACTATGATCAAGGCTACTTTAAAGACTTCACCATTTAAGCTAGTGTATGGCCAAGAGCTTGTGTTCCCTATTCACTTGCAAATACCTATCCTTAAGTTTATGTAGGAATTTTACTCTAGTGATGATAGGATTGAAGTAAGGTTAGCTGGCTTGTTGAAATTAGAAGAGTAGAGAGATGCTGCCTTGTAGCACTTCCTTAGACACCAGGCTATTGTCAAACGTTGGTTTGACAAAAGAGCCAAAATCAAGGCTTTCAGAATATCAAACCTTGTGCTGCTATGGGATAAGGCTAACGAAAAGAAAGGCGATCACTAGAAGTTTGATAAACTCTGGTTGGGTCCTTATCAAATTGCTGAAATCCTAGGAGAAAATGCTTTCCGGCTGAGTAGTTTAACAGGAGAGCTTGTTCCATTGCATGTCAATGGATAGTTTCTTAAACATTATTTTGAGTCGTAAAGTTTGATATTTTTGTTGGGCTGTACATATGTGTAAATACGTTTTCTTTTCGGCTTGGTTGTCGTTTTGGTTGTTTTCCTTGCTTCCCCCTTTTTCTGTTTGTTCTCTTGTTCGTTGCTCCTTTGTTTGTGGTTGTGGGGACCTTCATTTTATGCAGTTGTGTGAAGGGGGTTGTTACCTAAAGTATACGTTGGTTGCCTGGAGAGAAGTTGGTTTAGATATTTTCAGGTTTTCTGGTTGGATGATTTTGTTCTAAATTCATGGTTTTATGTCCATTGTCAATGAAAGTTATGGAAAGTTACTAAGAACAAGGTGTAAAGTAAGCAATCTTCACTAGCTATGATTGAATCTATCACAAATCATCAAAAACATCTCCTTTTGTAATGGTATATTTGTCTTAGGGCGATGGTGTTGTAAGATTTGAGTGAAAAATCTGATTCCCCAGATGCTGTTATGAGGTCCATGGTAGTTTTCAATCCAGAGCAAATGTCAGACATTTGACATATTGAGAAAGAATTGAATGAAATATCTGAAACTCCAAGAGAAAAGAAAAAAGAAAGAACTATTTAAGAAAAGAAAACTCAATATGAATGGGTGATTCCAGTATCTCTACCAGGGCTATGGATGCCTGACTGGTAGTAGAGCAATGCTGTGAGAAAACTAGAGGTATCTCCATTGGAGCAATGCCTAGGATATCATTGCACAACAGCTAAAGGGAATCAACTCATGTAGTTCAAATCTTGCACGTTATTGTTCAAAAGATAAGGAAAACTTTGTAAAAGGGTGATGCACCATCAAGCACACATATAGATTCAGGTGTAGCCGGTGTTGATTTACATTTGAGGTTCTAGCTCAACCTTGGTTGTTAAGACTGACCTAACTGGAGTTGTGATGTCCATAAACTAGGAGTTCTGGGTACCTGAATCCTTCGGTTTCTTGAAAATGGTTGAACCATTTTTCCTAGCCAAGTCACCAATTGTTATGCCTTGCATAACCACCCCATTTTAAACTTGTTTAAAATAGGTCCCCCTTTTTTCTGTTTTGTTTCCTTTGGCCTTTTGTTTTCTGCCTTAGGCATTTTCTGTTTGTTGTTCTGGCGAGTGCGGGACGCGGAAGGAAACTGAACTTCAGAAATTTTTCTAAGTTCCAGTTCTGTTTCCCCTTCTGGTTCTGGTTCCGCCGATTTTCTTTCTTCCTCTTTGTTTGTTGTTTTGGCGGAAGCGGGACGCAGACCGAAACCCAAACTTTGGAACTTTTATGAAGTTCTAGGTCTAGGTTCCGTTCTGGTCCCGGTTTCGCCAAACTCGTTTGTTTTGCCTTTTATTCTGATCGTTTGGTCGTGGGGTGTTTTCTTCCCTTCCTTTTTCCCTTTTCATCCTTTTTTCGTCATTTCTTTGTGTTGTTGGAGGCGGGGTCGGGATGGAATCCGAACTTGAAACTTTGAAAAGTTTCAGTGTCGGATTTGGTTCCATTCTCGCCCCGTTGTGGTTTGCCCGGGATCGGTTTTTTCTCTGATCTTGCTTGCGTTTGTTTCCGTGTTTGTTCCTTGTGTTTGGTCTCTTTTGCAGGGCCGAGTTCGAAATGGATTTGGGATATGGAGTTGTTTCCAAATTCAGTTTCCTCATCCTGTTTCGACTCCGCCCCCGCCCTGCTATGGTCCCCGGTTACTTTGCTTTTTGCGGACGTAGAGCCGAAATGTGGGCTGAACTTGGAAATGTTGGTTATTTCCATGTTTTGTTCCTGTTTTGACTCCGTTCCCAGTTCCAGTTTCATTTTTGGCTCCGCCCTCGCCGGTATTAAAGGTAAGTATGCTTTTGGTTCGGATTTGGCTCCGCCTCCGCCAGAGTTGAGTCTCTTTTTGCTAAGTATAATTGAATGAAAGATATATGAAAGTTAGGATGAATGATGATATTTTCTATGCTTTAGAGGACTAATGAGGGCATTGTTTCATAGGATTAAAGCAGGTTGGGAGGATCTGATGCCACTTCACAAGAAGATCAGCTCGCGGAAAGGTTCTAGGCTGAGAGGAAAGTGTAAAGGGAGGAGGTCGCGAGTCTTAACGATGAATGATACGTTCACTGGAAAGAGTAGGTGGACGTGAATGACAATACCCCTGGAACATTCAAAGCAGCTCTGTGGGAGCAGTTTTCAAGGTCTGAGATGAAACGCGTGAAGTCTTAATGGCGGATGCGAAGGCTGCGAGTTAATGATGATGGTTGTAAAAGATCTGGAAACCATGCCTGAGAGCGATCTTTCGCGGACATGAACAAAGTATATGCATTTAGTGCATGATTGACTTTGTTCCAAACTCTTTTAGAGACGACTCCTTCTATGACTGACTTATTGTAAACCCTAAACGGGGCCGACGCATTTTTGGACGCGTGTGTATAAATATGGCATTTTCACCTCTTTGTAATAGAGGGGATCTTCTTTTTCATCTTCTTCTTTTCGGTTAAGAATTAGTAGTTAGGGTTAGAAGGTAAAAAAAACTCGAGAGCAGAAACAGAGTAGGAGTTAAGTTCAGTAGGAGGAGGTGATGTATCTTCCAAATTTTCTTAGTATAGATGGAGATAATTCGAAGACATGGTTTTTCTGTACACTGGTGATCTTGCTAGATTTGTAAATGTTGTTTATCTATTTCATTAATAGTAGAAGCAGCCAGATTTAAATCTACTTCATATTGTGCTCCAGAATGATATTTATCTTGGGTTAATTATTTGATTTGGAAAGCTTTCAGGGAATGAAATTTTATCTTATGTTTTGTTTAAATGATGATTTGCAATCTACTGTTAAAGTTTTCACTATGAATGAATGAAACCTTGTATTAATTACAAGTTAACTTTATTCTATAGTTTCAATTTAGGAATTCCTTGGAAGGTAACAAGTCTGATTAGTTGGATGAATCAACATTCTCTTCAGTTTAAAAGCTTTAATCTATCTTTTTCTGTTTCTTTAAAACCACTGGTTAAAGTAAGGTTTAAATATATGTTTGATCTTATAACAATCCAGAAGCTCAAAACCAGCAGGCCTCTTGAACATTACAGCCATATTGACCACTTCATGAAACAACAACGTTGTGAACCAACATCAAAGACCTTGGGAGGTGATCAGTTTGATTGCTAATTGTCTTTTTTAGGAGAGATGAGATATTTCACTTTTATCTTACCTGCATATTGTGGGTCAACTTGGCACCATCAACACAACCCTGAAGGGTAAGAACCAAAAGAGGACAAGATGATTTTTTTAAAAAAACATGAAGAATAACCTACAAAAAAAGTAGTTGTCGATACGATATATCGACAACATACATGGCCAACCATGGCCGAATGCACAACCAAGAGGAGAGGATTGATTTACCCTCCAGAGAAAATTTGAACATGAGCAAACAAGATAACTCTAGAATTTTTTCTCTAGAACTTTCTGTGTCAGTGCTCCAAAAATTTCTACTATAACATCACAAAACACATACTGAAAGCTCTAATGCGCTGGAACTTCAACAACAACATAGAGCAACAAATAGAAAGTTGCGCTGCACCAGAACTTTAGCAACAACAACACAAAGCAACAAACATAAAGTTGTGTTGCGCCAGAACTTTAGCAGACTAATGCATGAAGGAAATACACAACCAAAGCTTTAGTTTTTGCATAAATTTTTTTGAAAGAAAATCCATAATAATCATCATAGTACAATTGAGTTTGATACCAACACCGAAACCCGTAAGCCAACTATAAGACAACACATTTTTTCTCATTAATTTATATGATTACATATTCCCTCTCAAGAGAGTACAATATACATAAAGGAATATACATGAGTACAATGGCATAGCCATGAATAAGATACATCAACTGATAAGATAAGTACAAAAGAGATCAACTCCAACTAGTGCTCCAATAACCTGTACACCGGTCCCTAATGGTAGTGGCAACACCTCCCTACCATGTGGACTCAAAAGAGACCACCCCACCGTGCTCGGAGGTAGTCACAAGGCCCAAGCTGAAGTAACAAGATATGGGTAAAATATGGCTAACACTCCCATCAAACATAGAGCAAACACAAAATACAATGCATAAGGCCAATGCCACAACAAGAAGATGCTCATACAATAACATGTTGGGTACTACTCAAGACTACTAAGGTACGAGGTACTAGAGTGTAGATCAAATGGAGTGTCATCATGCATGCTTGAAGGGATGACACCACACATAATCAAGTACACCTCTCATACAGAAGAGGAGACTCAATCATGCCCGAATCAAAGCCCCGCAGACGGATAACTCAACGCCCTGTAGACGGATAGACCTTCTCGAGTGCATATGTAGCCTTTTTAAGCGCTCAAGGCCATGCACGAGGACTCATTATCTTATAATTTTTTTACCCCATTATTTTTATTTAGTTATCACTTATTTATTATAACTCTGCTACTAGTTCCCCTGGCAACCACTTGCGGCCTTGAGCCCATAGAGAGACTCCATAAGACCCTTTTAATTACCTAGACCTAAGCTCATCTCGTTTAACCAAATGAGGAATCCATAGAATTATGAAATAATGAAAAAACCACTAAAAAAAGTCACTAAACCTTTTAAAACAGCCAAGCAAGCATTGTTGGTAAATCACTTTAACGATTGATCACATCCACTAACAAATAGATCAAATACCATTCAAACATTCACCATTAATTTAATAAAATGAAATCAAACATATAATCAATATTAACCACATTAAATCATGTCACAAAGCCACTTTTAAAACAATTAAAACTACTAAGTGATGGTGGCACAAAACATGGTTCCAGTTGTTGTTCAAATGAATGAGAAAGAGGCATAAAAATTTCATAAAAATTCAAAGTGCCCAAATCTGAAATTAGAGCTTGAACCAGTTCATATTTTGATGTTTCTAGTTGGATTCCACCATTGGTTTTAAGATTTATGATAAAAAAAAGGTGTTGTTATGAAAAAATGCGTTTTTAGCCAAGCTGGGCAAAAAACATGAAAATTGAAAGTGCTCGGATTAAAAATCAGACAATGACTCAGTTGAGATATGAGTGTTTCTACATGGAATCCACTTTTATTTTGAATTTATAACAAGTGGTTAAAGAGCAGCATCAAAAACCATGTTTACAGAAGCTAGACAAAATAAACATGAAAAATGAAAGATTAAAAATCAGACAACAACCTAGTTGAGATATGGGCATTTCTACATGGAATCCACCTTTATTTTGCATTTGTATTAGGTGGTTAATGAGCAACAATAAAAAATGTGTTTTACCAAGCGACACAAATTTTGGCCAAAAATGAAATTATTCAAAATTTGTTTTGGACTCCAACCCAGTTGAGATTTGGTGGGCACTTTCAGGTGAATCTCATAGTTGGATCTGAGTTTAAAGTAAGAGATTTGTATAGATTTAGAAAAGACTCAGACTTTCCCCAAAAATAAATACCATAACTAGGCTGAAAAGAAAGCTCAACAACCAAAATGTCATGACAACACCCAGAGCAGCCAAGACTCCCAAAACATTTAAGCACACTCATACATACATTTCTAATTAAAAATTTCAAGGAAAACACAGAAGAATACCTTAAATCTGCCCCAAATGTGAAGTGAAGAAATGCTCTGTTAGCAAGGCACGACGAGATTCCAAAACGAAGCAACAAGACAACAAAGCTATGTTGAACCTCCAGAGCCACTGTCCACAAATTTCTTCTCAAAAATTCTCCATGTTTCTTTCCCAACTCAGTTGCCCAAATTGTGGGGTTTTCTCCTCCTTCCCCCAAAACAAAAGTTTTCTTCTCCCAAAAAGATAACTTTCCCAAAACTAAATAAATAAATATATATCAATGACAAGGCTACCCTTTTTATTTTAACTTAACTCCTCAACACAATAAATGAAATAAAACATTTAATTAAATAAACTATTAAAGCTCTCTGGTAGGAAATAAGTAAAATAATGATTAATGGCTCATCCATGGAGGTCTAATGGTAATATTCCTGACAAAGACCAACCTTTGCATAGCAGGGATCTGCGTCACTATCAATGTTATGATAGTAGGGTTCCATATCAACAAGGACCCAGGAGCAAGCCTCAATGGCATGCATGACAAAATAAGGATGTTGTCAGATATAGATTCTCAAGACCTAACTGGAAACCCTTCCAGACATCTAAACGCTTGGTGCATGGCAAACAACCCATTTTTGACATATATGAAAATGACAGGGTTTTTTCGAGAGAATCAAAAGAAAGAAGGGTTGTTAAAAAGGCAGAGTAGAATTCTTCTTTTCTTAATAGTTTTTATGAAAAAATAGAGGCTGATCTTAAATCTCAAGCAAAGGGAAATCACATAATACCTTATGGTGCTTCCTTCAATCCAAAGGCTCTTGAGGTTTCTGGGAATATACTAACACAGTATAATGAAAAAGGGAAAAAGAGTTCTCTTGAAGGGAAAAAAGAGCAGAGGCTAATCAAAATGTTGCAAAACCCAATAAGGGAGAAGGGCAAGAGGGTCGGTAAAACCTATCCTTGCCTGCGTATGATAATCGACAGCAAGCAAATGTTCAAAATAAATCGGGTCTTCCTAGAACTACAGAGCATGATAATGTGCATAAAGAACAACACGAGATCGTAGATAAGGTATCTCATAAGAAAACTGTAAAGTGGACTAAGCACAAAAGGAGCCAAAATGGTAAAAACAATCTTGAGAAGAAAAGGGTTTTGCAGTGGAGGAAAAAAGAGTTGGCAAAGGATCAGCAGGAAAATAAAGAGGCTGAAAATATGGATCCTTTATGTGATTCTTTCAAACAAATACCTGGTAAATTTGTGGAAGTCTCATTTCCTGATAATTTTTTGGAACCCTAGATTCAAGATCTTCGCCAAAAAGCTTTAATAGGTAAGTTTTGACAATTATCATTGGATTTAAATGCTTTGTAAGATTTATTTTTTGATGAATGGGAGGGGGTTTATCAAGTTTTCTACCTAGATAAACCTAGGGGAATTTTTGTAGTCTTATTTTCAGATAAAGCATTTAGAGATGCTATATTCAGAGTAAAATCATGGGTTTTTTAAGGATCTAGTTTGTATCTGCAGCCATGGACTCCAAATTTTAAACCCCAAGATCTGGTAATTAAATTTCTTCCTGCATGGATACAAATGAAAGATTTGGCATTAGAGTATAGACAGTTGAAATTAATTAAAATAATGGCCAATCAAATTGGTATCTTTCTTTGTCATGATAAGGTGCTTTTTAAATATCCTACAAAACATATTAGATTTTGTGCATTATTGGATGTAACAAAAACCCATTCCTGCTCAGATTCATTTGGTATCAAAGTTTGGAAAATGGGTTCAAAATATAATCATAGAAAATGCAGAAAATGTTTGTTTTAATTGTCATGAGTTGGGGTATACCTTGATCAATTGCTTAGTCTTGAAAGAAGACTCTATGGGGCACTCACGAATTAGTGATTCAGTGTAGCAGTTAGTGCCCTTCAAATCCATAATAGTGAAGAAGGATGATAAGCATTGCTCTTCTAAGGCTACAATAATAAAGGATTCGAGGGATGTTATGATGTTACTAAGGAATCAGTATGTTACAAGGATGAAAATAGCTGAAGTACCTTTATTCAAACAATTCCTCTTTCAGAGGCTTCTTTCAAGTCTTTGCATTTATCTAGCCCCTCTATATCTACATGTTCTCGTAAACAAATAGAGGAAATAGTTAAGCAAATAATGTTTGAAGATCAGAGGTTTGTAGGGAATAAGTCAGTACATTTTTTGGCACATTCTTTAGTAGGCAAGGAGCAAGATAAATGTCTCACTTTGGGGTCAATTGCTCGACCACAATTTTCAAAAGACATTCGGGGTCTAGAAGATTTTGTTGACAATGTGTTAGTCTCGGTTGGTTTAGAGCTCATAGACGAGATTGCAGATGAAGTTATGAATGAAGAAATGAGTATTGTGCAAGCCAGCCTAATGGAGTTTGATTCAATGGAATCCTTGGATGGAAGCATAGAAGTTGAGCCAGAAGGGGTTGTGAGTGTTGAAGAATTTCTGAATGTACCTTTTCACATGAAGGAAGATGGAACTCTTGCTTCTGAAAAGACATTTGGGGCTGCTAAGTCTTATGGGGGTTTTGACTATTCACATACCTTATCAATTTCACAAACACCCACTGTTTAGTTAACTCCTTTGAAAACCTCGTGTAAAAGGGGTCTAAAGTCTTATGCCACAAAAATGCAAGAAGCGATAGTGGCTGGTTTACAAGCTATGTTGGATTCTAAATTGGTTGTATTAGGGAATAAAAGACCAAGGAGAGCTTGCTACTCTCCTCGTATTCAATGAGGATTTTTTCATGGAATGTCAAGGGTATTAATGCCCCTGACAAGAAAGCTCAAATCAAGCAACAAATTGATGCTTGTAGAGCAAATGTGATTTTACTTCAAAAAACTAAAACTTCAAAAAAAGTGTTTGAGTCTTCAGTCGGGAAATGGACACAATGGAAATCAATTCATTCTCCAGCACAAGGAGCTTCGAGAGGTATCATTACATTGTGGGATCCCAAAACATTTTCCTTGCAACTCATCATTAATGAAAAACATTGGCAGCTTGTGAAAGTTTCACATTTTGATCTGCATTTTCACCTTCTCAATGTTTATGCTCCTACTGCAACTTTGGAGAAGAGGAAGCTTTGGGAAATCTTATCAAATTTTTTGGACAATTTCAAAAATGAGAAGGTCATTATAGCTGGTGATTTTAATGCTATAGCATCCTTACGGGAGAAAAAAGGAGGTATTTGTCCCCCACCAAGAGTGATGGAGGATTTTTCAAGCTTCATATTAAATGATAATGCATTAATTGATATTGTATTGGAAAATGGGTTGTTTACATGGACTAATAGAAGAAAATATTTCTTGCAGATTGCACAAAGATTGGATAGATTCTTAGCTTCATCTAATTGGTTTTTGGGAAAAAAAATCTTCACCTCACAAATATTTCCTTCTACGACCTTAGATCACTATGCTATTTCTCTAGATATAGAAGTAAACAGTCCTGCGTTCAAGCCTAAATCTTCCTTCAAGTTTCTTAAGATGTGGTTCAGGCACCCACATTTTTTGCAACTGTTACATCAATGGTGGGTGTGTGCTCCTTTTATTAAGGGATCTAGAATGCTTTAATTATGGAATAAGCCGAAGTTTGTGAAAACACAAATCAAACATTGGAACTGTCATGTATTTAAAAATAATTTTCATTAGAAGGAGTTTGTCTTCAAGCAATTTTTTGAAATAAATGAAAGAATTATAGCACAAGGGTTGGATGTAGAGACATATGAGCAGCAAAAGAAGTTGCAATTGGAATGAATTGAGTTAGTGGCAAGAGAAGAGATCTATTGGCATGAAAAATCAAGAGATTTATGGCTAAAAGAAGGGGATAAAAATACAAAAAAAATTCATACTTCAGTGTAGCTTAAAAGGGCATCATCAACAGTATTCTCAATTCGCCATTCAAAAATAGATGAGTTACTTACATGAGAAGTGGACATTCAAAAGGAGGGTGTTATATTTTTTTTCACAATTATTAAACAGTTCGAGAAATAATGTAAGGTCTTTTGAAGACAAGAGGAACTGTTAGGGTGTATTCCAAAATTGATTTTTGAGGACGATAATAATTGGTTAATGAGGCCATTCACTTTGGATGAAGTAAAGGAGGTGGTATTCTCTTTAGCTCCGGATAAGGCTCCGAGCCTTGATGGGTACACAACGCTCTTTTTTCAAAAGTGTCGGGAGTTTGTAGGTGTTGATGTTTTGATGGCCTTAGAGGAATCAAGGAGGTCAGGCATAATGTTAAATAAATTCAATACTACACATATTGTCATTATTACAAAGGTGCAGACCCCGAAAATGTTTGTGGATTTTAGGCCAATTTCTTTATGCAATATGATACACAAGATATTTACAAAAGCAATTTATTTCAGAATTCAGCCTCTCATTTCAAGGGTGATTTCATTGGAACAAGGTGGTTTTGTGCCTGGCAGAGAAACCTCAGAAGGCGCATTAGTTGCACATGAAATATTACATTCTATTAAGTCTAGTAGCATTCCTTCTTTTATCATTAAGCTTGATATGATGAAGGCGTATGACAAAGTTAATTGGGATTTTTTAATTCAAGTATTGCAGAGGTTTGGTTTCAGTAATAAATGGTGTAAATGGATTAGATCTTGTTTGGCTGGGGCCAAATTTTCAGTGTTAGTAAATGGGTCACCAGTTGGTTTCTTTGGTGCTTCTCAAGGGTTAGACAAGGTGATCCATTGTCCCCTTGTTTATTTATTTTAATGGTTGAGGATTTGAGCAGGACAATCTGGAAGTATCATAATCAAGGGCTTTGGCAGGGAATAGAGATTCCAAATACTCAAATTGTCGCAACACATTCATTATTTGCAAATGATACTCTATTATATGGTAAATCAACTCTTCAAGAAGCTAAGCAAGTAAAGTTAGTTCTAGAAAATTATTCTTTGGTTTCAGGTCAGAAAGTAAATGCAGATAAATCCAAAATTTTCATTTTTAACACAAAGTCCTCAGTTTCAAAATGAATAGTTGATACATTGGGCTTTCAATTGGTGGAATTTCCTAGTTCTTACCTAGGTATTCCCTTTTTTATGGGACAAGATAAAATCAAGTATTGGCACAAAATCATTGATCGGCTCAAGTCAAGAATTATGTCATGGAAAGCTAGATGGTTGTCATTGTCGGGTCGTATTATGTTGATCAAGACGGTATTAGCTTCCATCCCAAATTATTTCCTTGTTGTTTTGAAAGCACCTAAATGCATAATTAAAAGCATTGAAAGAATTATGAAAAGCTTTTTATGGAGGGGTAATATTGATGAAAAAAGGAAAGTGCCTATGATCTCTTTAGATAATGTGTATGAATAAACATGCTAGTGGGGTTGGTTTGCATAATTTATCTGCAAGAAATCTAGCATTGGGTGCAAAATTGTCATGGCAGATGTATAAGAGGCCTGAACTAAAATTTTGTTCTATAATGCAACAAAAATATTTAGACAATAGTAATCCTCAAAGGGTTTTTACAATTGGAAATCCTGCATGTGGCTTGGTCATGTGGAATTTATCAATTTTTTCCATGAGGTTATCCTTCGTTATTTTTCATGGGAGGTTAATGATGGGGAGCAGGTTCACTTTTGGAAGGATTCATGGAATGGTTTTCCACCGCTCAATTCTATGCTGGAACTACAACCTTTAGTTCAAGTTTTTTTGGAGAAATGGGGTACCAAATTAAAAGATTATGTTGTTGCAGTTGATCTTCATACAACAAAAGTTATATGGAAGGTTTATTCTGCCTCAAATATTTCTTTCAATCAAGAGTCAATTCTAAAGAGGGAACTAGACAAAAGGGAATTTTATTTCCCAGGGAAAGCAAATAGATTAGTTTGGGCACTTGTGAAAGATGGAAACTATTCAGTAAGGGAGGGCTATGAGTCAATCATTGCAAGTTCAACCCAGTCCCAATCTCACAGAGCCTTTTAATTTTGTTGGAACTTGATGACTCTTCCTAAGGCAAGAACGTTTGCTTGGCTTGCTCTTAAGCAATAGATATTGACTAGTGACAAGTTGCAAAAATTGGGCATTGCAGATCCCTTTAATTGTGTTTTATGTCAAGAAGCTGATGAAACTATAGATCATCTTTTTGTTAGCTGCAAAGTAGCTCAAGAATATTCAAATTTTATAAGAGTAAAATTGAGCATTCAATTCCCATTACCTAATTCTTTATGGGATCTCTTCTTGAGTTGGCCTGTTTTATATAAAACTTCCTTATATGCTTGTATTTGGAAAGTAATACCTTCAATAGTTATATGGTGTTGTTATCTACTAAAGTTGCACCCTAGCTAAGTTGCAAGACTTATCAAGCTAAGTTGTAGGACTCAACACTCTAGAGAAACATTGGAATGATCCCAAGGTGTGGGTTCCTTAGACGAGACCAAACCTTCGGAGAAGGCCGACTTCCTATGGTGTCACCTAAACTAATCATTTTACTGGGAAAAGGGGTAAGGAGTACATAAATTGAAAACTAATCCTATGTTGATGCACCAAACCAAACGGGACTATGAAACCCAGCCTATAAACACTTGCTTGCAATGACAGAAAAAACAACTTGAACAACCTATTGTTGTATATTCTTGCATAAGTACTTCATAGAAAGGTCTGAATGCACTAACTTCAAGGGGGAAGGTATCTCCACTTCTAAAATTTATGTTGCATTTTTATGACACAATTTGCAACCTACAATAACACACTTTTGCATAAAGGCATCAAAGTCATGAGACAAAGTTAAAAGGAAATGAATGCTATCTCACAGGTAACTCGATCAATCATGTGGGAACACACAATAATACAATAAACAAGAGGGAAAAAATTTCATATCAATGGCACCCAAGGCTTTCACTGTATTTCATATCCAAAATGAGTTACAAAGCATTGCCTTTTATCCAAAGAACTAAAAAAAAGTCATAGAGCAAAAAAGAACAAGTAAGAACTAATTACAAATGAGTCACATAAGTGACTATATCCACCAACTCTCAAACAGTTGCATCAAAAAAATAACTAGAAGCTTCTGACTATCCACAACTCTGCCTTTGTCTACTATCACAGTTGCCACTCTTTGGCAGTCACTCACTCCATGTAAACTGACTATCCACAACTCTTCCTTTGTCTAGTGTCACATTTTTCTATTATTCCCTCGTGACTGCATGATCACTTGAAGTAACTGTTTACTATCACATTTTTGGCAACGAGTCTTCAAGCTACCCTCTCATTTTTTGAAAAAATAGTACCCTTACTTGTCATTCTGAAACATTAGTAGAACATACCAAATTGTTAGGTTTTGACACAACACCATATGAAACTGCAATACCTTACATCATTACTTACTCCAAAAGACAACTACAGGGCCCACTAACATCAAAGATTATAGATAATGCTCTTGGTGAAAATGTATATGATTTCAAACTTGGTGACTTTTTTTTAAAACTTTCAATCATGGTTGTTACTGTACTTTGAATGAGTGCCCTGTAAGTTATGGTGGACGTCATTTATCATGGTATGCTTCCTTTTTGACTGTCATCTTTGTGAACAAATTTGTGCACTAGGATTTTGACTGTCCACTCAATAGTTGTTTTAAAACTCTTGAATCTTATATTTTATTTCAGTTTCCAGGTTCAATGAAATGCTGGAACAATACAAGTAGTCAATCGATTTTGAAAAGGTCTCATTTATGGGATATGTTTGTTTCCTCAATGTCACTACTACAAGTAATCATGTATTTAGGAAAACTTCTTATCAAAAGGGCATGATTTTGTCTCTTGATACATCTTTCTAGCTTTTCCTTATGTTTATCCTTCAAAGGAGAAAATTTCATTGTCCTCATCTCAGTCATAAAATTATGACTGTCTCCTTTATTAATCCCATTGATTATTGATTTTTCATGTCCCAATGATTGTTCTATTTCAATCATACCCTTTTGAAGCCATCTCCATGTCCATTGTCATGAATTTGGTAACATGGTCACAATTAGACCTTATAAACAGGTATTGATACTTGGATAGATCCATATGCACTTTTAGATCCTCATTTCTAGACTCCTTTTTGTGGTTGTAAGTCTTTATAGGATCCTCAGAGTAGCTAACTATGACTGATAATTATCCAATTTGAAAGTATAATACTGGATGAGGTAGGGTTTGTTCATGAACTCGTGCATACTTGATGCCACTATCATCCTTGTAATTGACTATTGTCTGCCCTATAGCTTTATAACACATGTATAATAAATACAGTATAATACTGCACCTTTCTTGCTTATTGATTCCATTAACTATTATTTCAAAGCTTTAACTGTCATAAACCTTTCCTTAGCTGCATATTGTACTTTGTAATATGTTTTAATACAATTATATTGTATACATCCTTTATGATTACTTTGAGCAAGTATATGTCACTATATTTGATGAGTACCATCGTTTAGTCTTTTAGGACAGTGTGATTCCATTGGGCATCAATTTATTGTTAATTCTAGTTAATTTGAATTCATCAACTTCACTGCCATGAATGATGGATTCATCCATGATTGAATCACAATGTCATGGAAGACATAAAAACTTATCTTGTCAAAACACCAAATGCTAACATGTTGGGCTCAACCCTTGTGGGAGCCACATTTATCCCATGTGTTGTAATTAGATGAAACAAAAAGCAACATTATTTTTCCTATACCTGCATAGGAAGCAAACATGTTAGAAAAATATGTGCAGATGGAAGATGTGTTTGATAATGATCCTTGTTTTCTTGGATAACAATAGTAAGATTTTCTTTTAATGCACGTGGCTGATCAATTTATATGTTTATAGAGGTATGTGCATATAGTGACTGTAGACTTTTCATTTCTCTAACAACATTCTTTCTCACAGATGCATGCAACTAGGAGTAGCAAGGAAGAAAAAGCTAGGAGCAGGACGAGCGCAAGACTGAAGACAATATGAGGCAACTCAACTAGAACTAGTCATTCAAAAAATGAATGATATTCTTTCCCTAAATGTGCACACTTTTATTCTGATATTTGTAAATGTGTATTCTTTTCATTCATGTACATTAAAAGAGCTAGTCTCATAGCTTGTGTGAGACAATACGCATTTACACTATCAATAAAGACTATGTTTTCTAAAAATATTTGTGCAATCTTCTCCTATGTTATGTGCATCTGCATACTGTAATATGGTAGAATAGTCTTCTGATTTCTTTATGCACATGAAATGTAATATAGTAGAAAAATGTACCTGTCTTTTCATTTGCAATCACTTAAGCTCAACCTATGTGAGCTAGTAACAAAAATGGGTAACATTTCTAGCGACATTCGCTATATGTTTGCCTACTAAACATTAAGACCAGTTGCCTAAGCCTATCCATTGGGAACAGGGTCACTCAGAAATTCAAAACAAATATGAAAGAAACTTTATTCAATGTTGTAACTTAGCAAAAACAACTCAAGACACCTTGAAAACTATTGAAAACAAAACTGCAAAAGGGAAACTACCTAATTGTGCTAAAAAACACTTAGGTAATTTGAAAACAACAACTAAAACCAATTATAACCTACCCCGACCAACAGAGAAGCTGGTAAAACAAAACCATCAACTGGCCTTGAGAAATAACTCCCCCTTCTAACCAATAATTGATGCATTACATGATTATGTATTGCTGAAAGAACATGAAACACATGCAGATATTCAATTGACTATTGCAATGTTTCATGCAAGATGCAAATAAGTTCACTTACACCTTGACTTTGATCATTCCTATTACTGTCCTGAACTGGACAGGTGAGCTGAACTTGATCACTTTTAGTTGCAAATCCAAAATCAGCTTCTTCTTCAATTTCATCCCCATGCTTGGGTGCAAGCATGAATTTTGGTAATTCAATAGCCTCCATACTGGCTAAATATCTGATTGGAAAACCACTAGAATGGATGAAACCTAAAATTTTATTATTGACTTCCTAATTGAGATCTGTTGTTTTGATTTCATCTTTTTTATTTAAATCACTTGAAAATATGTCATCAGGGTGTACCCAAAACTCCTCTATTATGTGAATGCACAAATCCTCATCTAACTCAACATTAATTTTCTGATTTATAATAGGTTCTGAGATATTCTCTTGACTAACTTCTTGAGGACTTGAAAAGAAATAAGAACTCATACCTTGAAGAGTAGCATCCAACTTTTTCTCTTGTTCAACCTGAACAATACTTTCATGTATCTCAACCTCCTGGATACCCAAATCAAAATTTTCTTTTTTAAAGGAGGAAGGAAAATATCCAAACAATGAGATAGCCTCCTCCAACACACTTTCAATCAATGCAACAACCTCAATCTCCTCTATACACCAGAAAGGAGGCTGCTTGCTAAGATTATGCAAATCAACTTCATGGGAAGTTTTTTGATTTGAGAGAATAGACTTACCCCCACCAAGACCATATTCTTCCTTTGGCTCCATGTCTGATTCTACTGATTTATTGATATAGAAGGAGCTGAACATGGTTACTTCCACTTCTTTTTCTTGTTTTTCTTGATAATATTCCTCCAAAGATGTTGGCATAACATCTAGACGTGAGTAGAAAAACTCAATTTCAACTTGAAATAGATCTTCTTCATGCTTTTCATTGCATTTTTGTGTGGGAGGACTGATATTGAGCTCATGGAAACTCTCTTGAGGAAATAAAACCTCAAGGCCTTCAACCTCATGTTGTTGACTTATGACCAGATTTATGCTCTCCTCATCATGCTCAATAAAACATGGAAGATCATCAAATGAAGCTATGAAATTATGGCCTACATCACCTTTTTCAATCTCTTCAGGCTACTGTCTTGATTCTTGAACCTGCAACTCACCACACTGCTTGATTTCCTCTTATTGTTGTGAAACTTCATCCTTGTCAATAAAACAAGGCAGCTCATCATATGAGAAGATCAACTCTTCCTTTTTATCCCCACCCATTTTCCTTGCACCTTGCTGCTTAAATTGATCTTCCTCAACTTGCAAAAGTTTAGTTTCCTTATCATCCAACTTTGAAAAAAATTGTTCAATTATGTCCGTACACACCTCTTCATAAAACTCATCATTATCTTTTTCATCCATAACATTTTCAAAGATATCAAAGTACATATCCTAGAAAAAGGTGTTGGGTTCACTTCTATGTTCTTCTTCATAGTCCATGGCACCATTTTCATGTTGTTCTCTTGGTTGAACTATTCAAATATTTGGACCATTTTCAATAGAAGTAAGAGGATCATTAGCTAAAACAATGGAAGATCTGCTTTGTGAGGTCTTCTCCTGTTCAATCCTTTGTTGTTGTAATTGGTAACACTTTATAGCTAACTGCAAAGGATTTACATTTCTAATCTTCTCCCAGAGGATTAAGCTATCCTGATCAATGGACAACTCTTCTTCCATTTTCTGGATATTAGAGCATGATTCTATTGGTGTGATTGGTGGAGGAACCTCATAGGGTAGAGCAACTGTCCCTTTCCAACTTGGAAGCTTAGGAGTAAAAGGCTGCCTAAAACTTGGAATTTGAAACATTGGAGAAGCCTCATTGGTAGACTGATTAAAATCATTTAACCTTTGTGCCTCAACCTCCTGTTGATGAATATAAGCCTGATAGGTGAGCTCTTCCTGCTACATATCAAACTCTTGCTCCTTCTGGATATCATCCAACTGCCTATGGAAATTAAACAATATGTTTTTGATATTGCTAATCCCTATATCATCAACATTTTGAGGTTACAAATGAGGACAAGACTACATTTTGGAACAAAATAGCGTTCTTGAGACTATTTCTAGGCATATACTAGCTGCCATGATGGTTGAATAGGGGTGGGTGGGTGGTAAGCATGTTGAACACACTGGTAACCTACTGCCATAGGATTATTTTGAGTAAAACTAACAGTATCCTCAGTATGATATGGCTGATAGGAAGATGCATGGGCAACATTTTCATGAAATGGAGGATAATATGGCATATTTCCATGAAATGAAGACATATTTTTTCATTCAAGAGACTGGAAAGCCAGAAAATCAACTTTTCCTTCAATAAATTTTGAAACATACTAGACCTAGTGCTATTGAAACCAATAAATATTCTTCTAGAGTCACCATGTGTGTTGAAACTTGCCTCCAAAGGCATAAACTATTGTTGTACACACCAAAAAACAACAATATGTAATACAAAAGAGACTGAAAATCAACTCTATGTCCCACCGGGAGTGCCAAAACTGTTATCTACTAAAGTTGCACCCTAGCTAAGTTGTAGGACTCAACACTCTAGAGATAAATTGGAATGATCCCAAGGTGTGGGTTCCTTAGATGAGACCAAACCTCTGGAGAAGGTCAGCTTCCTATGGTGTCACCTAAACTAATCATTTTACCAGGAAAAGGGGTAAGAAGGAGTACATAAACTGAAAACTACTCCTATGGTGATGCACCAAACTAAACAAGACTATGCAACCCAACCTGTAAACACTTGCTTGCAATGATAGAAAAAACAACTTGCACAACCTATTATTGTATATTCTTGCATAAGTACTTCAAAGAAAGGTCTGAATGCACTAACTTCAAGGAGGAAGGTATCTCCACTTCTAAAAGTTATGTTGCATTTTTATGACACAATCTACAACCTACAATAACACACTTTTGCATAAAGGAATCAAAGTCATGAGACAAAGTTAAAAGGAAATGAATGCTATCTCACAGGTAAATCGATCAATCATGTGGGAACACACAATAATACAATAAACAAGAGGGAAAAAATTTCATATGAATGGCACCCAAGGTTTTCACTATATTTCATATCCAAAATGAGTTACAAAGCATTGTCTTTTCTCCAAAGAACTAAAAAAAAGTCACAGAGAAGAAAAGAACAAGTAAGAACTAATTACAAATGAGTCACATAAGTGACTATATCCACCAACTCCCAAAAAATTGCACCAAAAAAGGAACTAGAATTTTTTGAGCTCGTATGCCTCCAAAAAGCCTATTTTTTAGCAACTGAAACCCCCTTAAAAGAGCTCCAATATGCTTGAAAAGGTCAATTTTGACCAAATATATCATAAAGGATGCAAAAGTACCTCCAAAATCTCTCAAATCCTCAACAAGGCAAGTAAAAGCTCTCCTAAATCTCCTCCATATATTTGCAAATTGATTCTCAACCATGCCCATATCGTTGGCACATGTTGGAAAACCTCCTAAACCTCCTCCAATATACTTGCAAAAGAATAACCTCCATGAAAAACTAACTCCCGTTTGATTTAATCATAAAAACTAATGCCTATTGCCTTTGAAATTACATAACACTTATTAAAGTGATTTATAATGCACCACTTTAATAATGTGCCTTTAACATTTCAAAATCAGCCTTCAATCTTGTGCAAAAATAAAGGAGACTTTTGACCTTGTTTTGAAAACTAATGCCAAAAGGGCCATAAAGCACTCAATATATTACATAGGCATTAATTTTATGCATGAAAATGTTTTAAACTAAAGGAAAAAATGCCTAAGTGATGGTCGACCATCTAGGGTTTTGGAAACCCTAACTCAAAACAGTGGCAAAAGTCTAAAAAGCATTTCATTTTCATCCACCAAACTTCTGGAGTCTTCATGCGCTAACAACAGGGTTTCTCCAAGCTACTGTAGGTGACTTTCATGGTGAAGTTTGGAACAACAGAGACAATTTTTATGAAAATCTACACAAACAAGCTTAAGGTAAGCTTCTATCAATGATTTAATTTCTTTATCTGAAAGTAAAAGGCTTGAACTCAAACTCCATTTGTAGAAAAATGAGTATACTTTCTTTATTCTGCACTTTTCCTATTGTCTCATTTCATTTCCTGAAGAAAAAGATGCTCGAATCATATCTTGTACTTCAACATGGCCGCAACCATATCTTTTTTCTCTCCATCTAAAATTCTATTTCTCTATGATTAAATATTGGAAAAAGAGTTTCTTCTGTAGTGTGATCCTTTTCTCCTTTTGATGATTAGTTGAAATAAGAACTATCTCGGTCAAATGTTCCACACAAAAATGCTGCCCTCAAAAGAATATGGTTTGTAAAATGTTTCAGTGCCACTCTTTGGCAGTCACTCACTCCATGTAAATTGACTATCCACAACTCTGCCTTTGTCTAGTGTCACATTTTTCTATTATTCCCTCATTACTGCATGATCACTTGAAGTAACTATTTATTGTCACATTTTTGGAGATGAATCTTCAAACTACCCTCTCATTTTTTGAAAAAATAGTACCCTTGTCATTCCGAAACATTAGTAGAACATACCAAATTGTTAGGTTTTGACACAACACCATATGAAACTGCAATACCTTACATCATTACTTACTCCAAAAGACAGCTACAGGGCCCACTAACATCAAAGATTATAGATAATGCTCTCGGTGAAAATGTATATGATTTCAAACTTGGTGACTTTTAAAAAAAAAAATCAATCATGGTTGTTACTGTACTTTGAATGAGTGCCCTGTAAGTTATGGTGGACGTCATTTATCACTATATGCTGCCTTTTTTACTGTCATCTTTGTGAACAACTTTGTGCATTAGTATTTTGGCTGTCCACTCAATAGTTGTTTTAAAACTCTTGAATTTTAGATTTTATTTCAGTTTCTAGGTTCAATGATATGTTGGAATAGTACAAGTAGTAGATCCATTTTGAAAAGGTCTTATTTGTGGGATATGTTTGTTTCCTCAATGTCACTGCTACAAGTACTCATGCATTCAGGAAAAAATCTTATGAAAAGGGCATGGCTCTGTCTCTTGATACATCTTTTTGGCTTTTCCTTATGTTCATCCTTCAAAGGAGTAAATTCCACTGTCCTCATCTCAGTCATAAAATTATGACTGTCTCCTTTATTAATCCCATTGATTATTGATTTTTCATGTCCCAACGACTATTCTATTTCATGTTCATTGTCATGCATTTGGTAACATGGTCACAATTAGACCTTATAAACAGGTATTGATACTTGGATAGATCCATATGCACTTTTAGATCCTCATTTCTAGCCTCCTTTTTGTGGCTGTAAGTCTTTATGGGATCCTTAGAGTAGCTAACTGTGACTGATAATTATCCAATCTAAAAGTATAATACTGGATGAGGTAGGGTTTGTTCATGAACCCGTGCATACTTGATGCCATTGTCATCCTTGCAATTGACTGTTGTCTTCCTTGTAGATTTATAACACATGTATGATAAATATAGTATAATACGACACCTTTCTTGCTTATTGATTCCATTAACTATTATTTCAAAGCATTAACTATCATAAGCCTTTCCTTAGCTGCATGTTGTACTTTACAATATGTTTTAATACAATGATATTGTATACATCATTTATGATTACTTTGCGCAAGTATATGTCAGTATATTTGATGAGTACCATCATTTAGTCTTTTAGGACAGTGTGATTCCATTGGGCATCAATTTATTGTTAATGCCAGTGAATTTGAATTCATCAACTTCACTGCTATGAATGATAGATTCATCCATGATTGAATCACAATGTCATGGAAGACATAACAACTTATCCTATCAAAACACCAAATGATAGCACACTAGGTTCAACCCTTGTGGAAGCCACATTTATCCCATGTGTTGTAATCAGATGAAATAGAAAGGAACAATTTTTTTCCAATACCTGCACAGGAAGCAAACATGTTAGAAAAATATGTGCAGATGGAAGATGTGTTTGATAATGCTCCTTGTTTTCTTGGATAATAGTTGTAAGATTTTCTTTTGATGCACATGGCTGATCAATTTATATGTTTATAGAGGTATGTGCATATAGTTACTGTAGACTTTTCATTGCTCTAACAACATTCTTTCTCACAAATGCAGGCAACTAGGAGCAGCAAGGAAACAAAAGTTGGGAGCAGGACGAGCGCAAGACTGAAGATAATACGAGGCAACTCAAATAGAACCAGTCGTTCAAGCTATGACTAGTCTTCTTTCCCTATATGTGCATGCTTTTATTTTGATATCTGTAAATGTATATTCTTTTCATTCATGTACATTAAAAGAGCCAGTCTCACAACTTGTGTGAGACAATACACATTTACACTATCAATAAAGACTATTTTTTCTAAAAAGATTTGTGCAATCTTCTTGTATGTTATATGTATTTGCATACTGTAATATGGTAGAATAGTCTTCTGATTTCTTTATGCACATGAAATGTAATAAAGTAGAAAAATGTACCTGTCTTTTCATTTGCAATCACTTAAGCTCGACCTAGTTGAGCTAGTAACAAAAATGGGTAACAGGTGCATCTAGTGGGAGCAGAATCGAAGGATTTTTTTGAAGCAAGTTCAATCTCTATAGCAACTCCACTTTAAAATGGAAAAATAGATCTCAAAGCTATTTAATTCTTATGTCAAAAATAATAAAAGTCTTTCCTCTACATTTACTACCTGGGATAATTGGATTCTGAGCAATTGGGAACAAATATCTAAGCCAATATTTAGATACAAACAATAACAATGGTCGAGTAAAGAGACTAGGTCTACGGTGAAGTGGACACCCCCTACCCCGGGCTTTGCTAAACTAAATTTTGATGGGGAATTTAAGGGTAATTCGGGTTTTCAGGTGCGGGTGTATGTATTCGCGATTCTAGTGGATCTTTGTTAGTGGCTCAAGCACTTAAACTGGAAGAAGATACAAATAACATAGCAGAGGCTAAAGCTTTATTTCAGGGTTTGTATTTGGCAAAGGAGTTGGGTATAAACAAGGTGCATATTGAAGGGGATTCTTTGATTATTATAAATTCCTATAAATTAAAAAGTATTTATAATTGGAGCCTTTGTTATATCTTAAGGAGAGCATGGTTATTGATGGATTCTTTTCAAGATGTGCATATATCACATGTATATCTAGAAGGAAATATAATAGTAGATAGGCTTGCAAATTTGGGTTGTGAAGGGAAAGAATTTAAACATAAATATGTGAGTGTAGTAATAAAGGAAGATACACTTCTACAAGAATTACTTATTTTTGAGTAAATACAATTTATTTCTTCACATTATATATGCAAAGGGTTTGCTTGAGTCGGCCTTGTAATGTACCAAGCTGTGAGTTGTATGTCAAGCGAATGATGAATCAACATGTTATGAGGCACATGATAAAGGGTGATTGGGAATCCCACGATGGACTTGTTCTTGCTCTGATCATCGGGTTTTTTTTTTTTTTTGTGTGCAGGTACATAGGCAATTATTGAATATAGTGTGGTTGGTTAATTGAAGGGATGTGCTTTGGGAAATGTGATCACAACTATCGTCAGAAATGGCTACCTTCATTTACCATCATTCCCATTTGCATAATTGTTTTGTATGCTAATAGATGGTGGGTTGTCTTCTTAAATATGATAGTTCGTTTTGAGTGTGTGCTGGGAAGAATTGCCATAGTTTGTGAACTGGAGCAGGAGTTGGAAACTAGTTAATGGATTCTACAAGAGGGACTCATGGATTTTTTGGGAGGTGGTGGGACTGTTTTAATTGGGATAAATGGTGATTTCTTCTTGGAATCTTCGTTTAAGCCTACAAGCGCAAAGTTGGGTGAGGCCCTTTGAAGGTGCTCTGTTTGATGAAGATCTTGCATCAATCTTTTGCATGGATTTCCCTAGGCTTGTGGAAAACATTCATACAGTAATAGGCATGAAGGTCATCAACCCTGCTTCGCGTCGTGTGATACTTCCGTCCCAAGTGCTTTCAATTTTCTTCTAAAATTTCCTAGATATCACTCAATATTTTAAGGAATTAGAAATTGTTGCTCAGAGGTATGTAAAGTTTCAATTCCTTCAATGAAAAATGTTGTTAACAACAGTCCAAGGTTATTGTGTTTTTAAAGGAAAAGGTTTAGTAGGTGGATTGTTTCCACATAAGTTACTTAGACATTGTCAGGTTATCCATGAGATTTATGAAGCGATGAAATTGGGCCTGCAATGTAACAATGATCGAATTTTTTTGAAAGCATTAAAGGAGAATTTTCATTGCTTCTATGCTCAGATGGAAATGGATATAAAAAAAATAAAATTTGCAATTGCTTTTTTTAAATCTCATGCGTGCCTACTTTTCCATAAAAGCCCTAATGTGGGGAAGGTATGAGCTACGTTTCAAGGTAATGTTGTTGAGGGAGTTAAGTTAATCATAGAGGATGGTCCAAAGAAAGGCACAAGCATGAACGCTTATTCAAGGAGAAAGAGAGCTAGGGTGCTGGAAATATGTGACTCAGAGGAAAGTCAAGGTGAGAATGACCCAGTTGATATGGAAGAATGACTGTTGCAAAGGGTTTTTTGACTCAGTTTTGCTAGATTTACAGTTTACAGTTGTCTCTAGTTTACTTGAATGGGGTTTTATATATGGCTTGATAGTTGAATGCTGTAATACTGGGGTAATGGGGTTTTCATATATGGGATGCTAATTTACTGATGTAATTTAGGGGTACAGATAGTTTGTTAAATATATGATTAGGGGATGGGTGGTAATGTTTTGTAATGTTCTTCATTTTCTATTTGATAGGAAGGGTATGCCATATAGTTTAAGAAGACTGTATTATCAAAACTCTGAAAGTGCATTGCCAAGTATCAGCTAGCAATCATACATGTTTTGTTATTTCATTTTATATATTAATATAAATATATAGGCTCTATGCCTCCTATTTTAAAAAATAAACTATTAAAGCTCTCCAAAGCAATTAATTAAAATCACTAAATATACAACATTCTCTATTACACATAAAAAATAATAATTTAAATCCAACATTAAAATACACACAAGCTCCCCAATAAGATTTAAATAAGACTATAAGAGCTCACAAAAAGGATTAATAAAATCATGTAAAATTACTAAATGAAATATATCATTCCCTCGAATGATCAATAAAAATCACTTAAAACAACATATTTAAAACCTCATGGATATAATCATTCAAATCTCCAATCAATAAAACACTATACTAGCACTTGCACCCACAAGAGGTTCAAGGGATATGCCGATAGGAAATTAAAGATAAATTTTAATTGAAGATCCACTTTGGAAATGAAGTTAAAAAAACATAGTTTGTGTTCCTATTAAAAGAATGTAGTTATAGTTTGTGATTTCAATACAAATGTCATAATTCCATAGGTATTGTACCCTAAATCTCATTGATGGATTGATCAATAAACATTAGGAGCCCAATGTAATTTTCTATAATTTGGATGGTGATTAATGACAATGGTAGATAATTCATTGCTATGGATAGCAATACAACCATTAATGAAAAAATATTGTGAAGGGGGAGATCAAATCTAATGACATTAGTGAATTCAAATCCATGATCTTTTTCGAGCTATCTCTTTTGGTTGCCACCATGGTAGATTCTTGGAGGTCCTTATCCTTTAAGAACTATTGCATTTGTGTGGCAACCACTGTAGACAATTCAAGCATAAGCATCAAAATATTGAGTTTCAAAATCAAAATTCATTAAAAATAATTGGAAGGAAAAACTCAATGGAATTACCTTATAAGCCTTTAGGGAGTCCAAAATTACCTATACATATTGTTGTGGTACTTCTTTGATACATGTGATGATAATATATATTACAATAGAAATAGTATTGACAATAACTAGGAAAAAATCATCGATTCTTACACATATGACAACACATGAATAAGAATTTGAATATCATCTATACCGAACTTGTTTTCATCAAGTAATATAACATGGTAATGTGTAAGCCTGGATGTTCCCTGCAATAAAATCATCAAAAGAGGAATAAAAAAACAAAAAACAAAACACTTTGTTAATAGCATGTGATAGCACACAATACTTACAGTTGGCCCATCTATGAATATAAAGAAATCATTTTTTGGATGGAATATTTGTGTATCCACAAAAAGCGCTTGCAACCAAGAGCATATACAACAACAAAAAATAAATTTTAAACCAAGAATTCTATTTCAACTTGATGAGAGATTTTTTTTCATTTACTATTTAATCTATCAATGACATTATATATAAATAAAATTTCCTTTTGTCAAATATGACAAGCATTTAAAAAATTCCAAGTCATAATAAATAAAGCATTTTTTTCTACACATACCATATGCCTTATTTTTAGGAATAGCATAATTAGGAAAAAAATAGTAACTTGGTTGAACACTTTCAGGTGCATTTTCGTGGAAGAGCTTACTATGATGGTTTTTTTGGGAAATTATCAATGTAACTTTAGGACTATAACTATTTTCAATATGTTTGCATGCCTAATGGTTCACCCAAATAAACAACTTAATGCATAGCAAATATGGAGAAATAGACAAAATTAAAAACCTAAAGAAAACCTTTGCAAATATGAACTAAGGTGTAAGTTGTTGAATCCTTGATCTTATGAATATGAAAATCACACAAAACTAGATACCTATAGAAAACCTATGCAAATATGAACCAAGGTCCGATTTTATTGTATATTTGAATTCTAAAAATAAAACCATGACAAGAATACCCATGTTGAAACTTAAAAGCTATTTAGAATCTATAACCTTAAAAGAAAGACTCGATACCATTTCAATTAGAAAATTAAAATAACTACGAAAAAATTTAATACACCAAAACCTTAAATTAGATTTGTCTATGTCTCATCCCTATATAAGTCTAATATTGAACACAATTATCTTTTCAGCAACACAGTAGGGTCCTTGACCTTATGATCATGGAGAATCACACAACCAAGCATCTAAACAAGACCTCTACAAATATGAACCAAAGTTTAATTTTCTCATAAATTTAAAATCTATAAATAATACAAAAACAAACATATCTATTGTAAAATAAAAATTATTTTAGAATCTACAAATTCTCACAAGATTGAAATTTTACAAAATAAAATAATACATCTTGAATTTCCTATCATCAATATTAACATTACAATCTTTGAAATTAACTATTGAGAGTTTGAAATATTGAAACAGGAGTTTGAATCCAATCTATCAACTTGTTTAACTTTCCTAATAAATAAATCCATAAATAAAAACATTGGAATCACCTTATCAAGATCAAGTACAAATAAGATATTTTTGTACAATAATAAGTTACTGTTAGAGATGTTCCAAAATTTTGAAAGCTTGTTCATTGCTCGTAGACCCTTCTTCCTTTTACACTTTGGAATCACATCTAGGATGGATCATAGTTTTGTGTCTAAGCATTGTTTCAAAGCAGAAAAATGCTAACACATGTCATAAATCCTGCTAACTATTATGTTGCTTTGGAGACAGTCCATTCCACATTGACCGCAGGTTGTGCAATGGTTGCATTGTTCAATCCAAGAAATATTACAAAACAATACATTGCTCCCAAAATATTGAATAAATCTTGTTGATTGCCTCTACAAAAACACATAATAGAATGTTCAAAAAATAATTGAAACATGTTGTAGCCTTGCAGAAAAACATTGATAAATCACATAAAAGGTGTAAAACACAACTCTGGTGGCTGCAGGTCCATAATTGAAAATCTGGACTATTTTGTCAGTGAAAAGAGTGTCAAACCTCTTTATCCCAAGGTGCCAAAACTGCTCCCAAAGAGCATAACAATAATTGTGTTGAAGAAAAAATGCACAACATAATGTGGATTATGCCAATATGACCAATATTGCTTTTAAAGGCATGTCATGCACTGAGCTGGGAAGGACTGTGCATATTGTGTTGGAAAATTTAGATCCTTTGAGCTTGGAGCAAGGATGCTTAGTTCTTTAATAAGTTGTTGATTTCGTCTGACAAACAGAAAATACTTTAATCAAAGGTGTGATGTTTCTCCATCCTTAAATGAGTCCTCTATATGATATAAGGATCACTACAACTTTTTCTCAAAAAATTTCAATCATTAAATAGTTACTCATAAAGTGAAGATTTTGTGTTGAGTAGGGATGCTTATACTTCCTTCTATGTAGTCCCCTATTTTTCTCCTAGCCAAGACATCCATCAATGTAGGTTTTCCAGCTCCGCTAACTCCAACCAAGGCTGTAAGCACCCCTGGATTGAAGGATCCACTTACGTTGTAAAGGAGTTGTAACCTATTTTGATCTAGACTTGCATTCTTCAATTCTTGACACAGAGCTAGCTATTAGCTTCGAATTTTCTATTGGGGAGAAGCTAGGCATGTCAAGCTATTGTAAAATAAATAAAAACTTAAATCAAACAAAATCTATCTACACCAACCTGTGGCATGTCCACATGTAGTAGTTGACGTTTTCAAAAGAAAATGATAGTGGCTGGAAAGGAAGTACCATTCTTTTCTTGTTAGGTATCGAGGCTTTGAGAGCAGAAAGTTCACCATCATGGGTAGAATGCAATTCAAAGTTCGAACTTCCTCTCCTCTCTAGCGAGTACGCATTGCCTGAAAAAAAATGTTATAATTTGTGAATGAACAGAGCTAGCTTTTTCAGATGATTTTGAACTGTTGAATTGATATGGTTCATGGGCTTTTCACTTTAGCATGTCAGAAACATTTCTATATAGCATATTTCTCAGTTCAATTGTCATTTTTCTTACTAAGTAATAGAATGCTTTAAGATACAAATTAACACACTTTGTGAGTTCTGACTCTATTTTTTTGTATGGTGTTCTCTTACAAAAGATACAAAGATAATTTGTAGTTACATTCAACACGATACTTATTTTACATCACAATACTTTCAATAGAGAGTAAACAGTACCATTCTCAATTTAGAACATGTTTTAGTCCCTATCTAGGACAAGGAATTTTATCTTTCGTGATAGTTTCACACATTCACAAGCACTAAAATAATTTCAAGAAATCTCTTAGCTTATCACTAGCTAACTTTCTAAACTTTATATATGTTTATGTCATTGGCTAAAATAAATAAATTCAGCTTTGAGGAGTAAATTCAAATATTCACAAGCAATAAAAGGATATCACGAAAGCTCATCTCGACAGTTAATCTCACTAAATGAAGAGTTTCATTTGGCCTATTGCCAAAATTTAAGCTTCCCCTGTGTCCCAATAAACCCTAAAACTATTTTTCTAATTTGTTGATTCCTTTTCATACTATAAAACCTTACAAGCCTTAAAAAAGCCTTAAACAATGCAACCAAAAATCAAAACCCACATCAAACTTTTCAAAATCCTATTGACAAAACAAAAATCAAAACTAAATTTTTTGACCCAATGATCAATGCACCTACAACAGATTCCAAAAGGTGGGTACTTGGTAATTGTGATTTTGGAATTCCCTTCTTGTTCCTATTTAAAAACTTGGAAAACCCACTTACAATAGAGGTCTTGGAAACCTTGGGAAATGAAATGGATTTGAAATAATTTTTCCCTACAAACCCAACCTCATATAATCTCTTGGAAGGCGCCCACAAACTGTGCCTCTGTAACAAACCTTCTCTTTCTCTAGAAATGGGATTGAATTTAAGTGTAGCCTCCGTGGCCATGTCCAACCACTAATGGTCATGAAGATTGACAACATCCCGAGGGTTCCCAATCAGTGGGTGCCTGTCTTGAAGCATCCTAATGCCTCTTAGGATCAAAACATGAGAGCCGGTTCAAATCTCTCCACATAAATGAACTGTTCTAGTTGAAGCTTATTGTTGAGCACTAGCTTGTTTTGTTCATCCACAAGAGAAAAAAATGTTGCATAGGATGAATCCAAAAATTTAACATAGAATCCATTTTTGGGCCATAGATAGTTTGCTTCCAAATCCATAGGAATAATATCAATGAACTAGAGAAGCAAGAAAAAAAATTCACCTGTCGCCTTAACATTGTTGTTCATATGTTCTATGAGCTACAAAAGCATTTAACCCTTCAAATTCGCCATGTTCTTTCAATTCAGCCTTTAAGCTGAAATATCACTGACACCATAAGCAAGGCATTTACGCCACATTCATGGGTAGATTTGATACAATTTAGTAGCTACAAGATTTGTCAGAAGATTTAAGTTAGATCTATTCATAAGGAAATGATAGTTAGATCTAAAAATATTGGGGATTTAGGGCTATACAAGATTTCACCGTGCGACAGAGATCTGAACATTAAATGCTCTCGCTATCTACTCGATCTCATTCCCGATGATGTAACTAATTTTAAGGGATTTGAATATGGTTTAATGATGAATAAACTCTATTTTATGACGTGAGATAGGTATGTCGGACTTTTATGGACTGGCAAGTCCACAATAAAAATCCTATCGGCTAAAAATGCCATATATGAAACCACATCATAACACCGAAAACCAAAATATAGCCACATAACAGGTTAACGGAAACCATGAAAAAATACCTCAATAAAACATATTGGTAAACCACATGTGACCGAAAGGTGCTCCAGAAGGTACTGTTAGGTAACTGGACAATAAGACAACAATACAGGAACACCGCACTAACAAGGTATAGAGAGCTAGGGTAGGGGACGTTTGGCCTATGACTACCTCCAGTGACCACCATTGAGGAATACGAGTACGCTTAGGCTTGTGGATCCAGGAGGTGTCGATACTCAATACCTGCATCACTCCAATCACACATCAAAGTACATGTGCATATAACATATATCATATAGTCGAAGCAACATCAATGATTAGGAAGAGGGTCATGATATCGTAAGCCTCTCGAATACGAGTGTTACAACATCATCCCTTTCCTGTTCATGATCATAAAGCAATGATAACAATATATAAACATATAAGCATGTAATCCAAAATAATAACTAATCATGATAACCTTTCCCATAATCATCAATGTCTAATCTCATTATAACAACATTTAACATTTAAATTATCACATCAAAATCAAAATGCTATCTTAGCTAAGTTGGGGTTAGAGAGGTTTTATATCCTCCCTCCCTAAGATTTGACTTACTCTTGGAAGTCATGTAAACTCAATATGCAGCCATGTCACACATTAGTACTCAAAATCTGTTAATCAAAAATTAAAATATTGTAGTTCATTCCAAAGATGAGAAATATAATATACATCATTCATCACCGAATGAAATAGAAAGGACATCCATTTAACATTCACCTTTCTAAGAATCATTATCAATATATTGACATATGCCTTAGTCATAAGGTCTCAACATGAAACAAAATAGCATGGTTAATCTCGTTAACATCACATGTGTCACAATTCTCAAAATAAGCATTTATTTTAACATCCACATTCATTCAAGGATAGGTTAAGATGCACATTGATTTCCACTAAGAATAGGGTAAATAAGATGCATAAGCACTCAATTCTTTCCAAAATACCATTGTTTGCTACAATATTTTTTTTCCACACACTTCCAATCTCACACATTAGAACATATTTGGCATCATTTTCAATAAAATATAACAATTTACCCTTTCTAAAGCATAATAATCCAACTTTTCAAATTTTCATGTGTAACCATATCCAAGATGAAACATCCATTTATACATACATACATACTTACATAAATGGGAATCACATCACAAGGCTACACAAGGGTCCATCTGGACACGGGTAAGTAGCATACTAATCCATGGTGCATAAACCATGAGCCAAGAGTCAATATCCATCTCACATAATCCATACCTCACACTTAGTGGTTTGATGTTGTTAGGCCACACACACATGGTGAGACCATCCAAACAAGACCACAATGACCTATCTCTTGTTGAATAAGGTGGTTAGCCTCCAAGAGGTAGTCATCACACATAGGTAGGTAGTGGGTCCTAGTTGTGTAACAACCTCACATAGCCCCATCCTCAAAGTTCCTCGTGTCTGCTTCCTCGTATACACTCAATCGAGTCCGGCTCTCCCATTCTTTATGAGGAATCACATTACAACACAAGACCAACATTTGAAAACAACAAAAAGAAAACTAGTTTAGCCACCAAAGATCATAAATAAATATCAAATAAAGATTCAATTTCAACAATAAAGCAAGAAATGCGCACAATTTCAACACTAAATCATATGTAGCCATGAGGGCTACATGCAAATAAAATCTCAAGGTCTGGCTAAACCATCGGAAACAAGATAAATCAAATTTTTTCCGGTCCTCAAAATCAAAATTTCAATAAATTTTGCATTTGGGTAGGAAATCTATGTCAAATTTCTATGCAAAATTTTGTTAGATTGGTACTTTTAATGATTTTTGTGATAAGCTTGCAGGATTTTGTGTTGATTCATTTATTCAAGCCATACGATGGCATGCGTGGCCTCATCTGTCATGGCTTTCTAAGGCACTTGCTGTACTTATATTGTCAGATTGGTACTTCTGATGATTGTTATGATAAGCTTGCAGGATTTTGTGTAGATTCAGTTATTCAAGCCATACGATGACATGTGTGGCCTCAACTATCGTGGCTTTCTAAGGAACTATGCAAACTAAGCTAGAATGTACAAATGGGGTGGAGCATTAGACATCCAGTAAGGATATCACGGTTTGAAGCATTGTTAAAATTTTCTACCAGTAATATTTGGTTGTTTACAATGGTACTTCACTATTGAAGGATTTAAAGCCATTTTATTGGCTGCATTGATAGTACAATGCTAGAATTATAATATGGAAAGTTGAAAGTTGTAATGTATCCTTAGATATCCTACACCCATGCTATCCTTATTGGGTGTATTTTCCAATGCTTACATCGTGCGAACGTGAAAATTGGCTATAAACTGTTTGCTTTGTTCATTTGCTTCATACAATTCTATTTTTCAGTTCTTATAGTTCTGGAAGATTGGAGAGTATGAAATTAGCAGATTTTAAAGTTCGCAACTACAAAGTTCCTGTTAAGGTAAAATCTTGGGAGGAACCCTTATCAGCTACCATTGACAAGGAGGATCTGCAAAAGGTATTCAAAGTTAAGTGTAAATTTGTTTTAAATTGCATCAAGGTTATCATTGGGGAGGATATTTTACACACGAAGCTGCAAAGGTTAATTTTCCCTGCTAATTTGCTCTCCATTTTCTTATCAAATATTCTGGACCTCATCCAAAATTTTGATGTTTTGAGGATTATCGCTAACAAGTTTGTTGTTAGTGCATATTTGGAAAATAATGCCCTGCTAAATAGTGTTCAACAGTATGATTTCACGTTGGGAGATGGTTTGATAGGTGGTTTATTTCCACGACACCTCTTGTTCCATAAGAAGAGGTATGCAGAGATTTTTCAAGGCATGTTATTATCTACAATGCATGATACTTCTATGCATCTATATCAAGTTCTCAACAAATATAGGTCAGCTATTTCTATGGAGGAGATTGATGATTTCAAAAGAAAATTTCATGCAATTTCTTTTTTGAGAAGCCATGTTTGTATTCATGATTTGCAACTTCCAGCCACTTCACAAGTTGCTAAAAGGAAGTTTTGTTACCGTTATGTACCTGACATTAACAAAATAGTTCCATCTTATGATCACCAACATAAAGGAAAGTATGTGGATACTGAAGAAAGTTTGGTTAATGGCTTTCAAAGAGCTGGAAGCAAATCTGCATCTTTTTAGCAGAGTTTATGTTGAAGCATTATATGTGTAATGGGCTGAATTTTGTATTAAGGGATAGTGATATATACATAGTTTGTATATTTTGATAGGGTTTTCTAGGCATTAAAGGGGAATTTTGTATTGTCACAGTCATTTATCTAGTTTAGTTGTATCGGGAAGGTTAATGTATTGTAAATTTCTAAATGACCATTCTGGTCTATATGTTGAATTGTAAAAAATGTTACTCAGACTATGATTGGGGGTTTTCTTTCTGGCTCTTTCCCGCCAGTATGTCTGCTTGAACTAGAAATATGTAAATAAAAAATATTATAAATAAAATTATAAGTGGCCTACCACTTTTGATCAAAAAAAAAAATCAAAATAAAATTCATCAATAACCAAAGGAAGATTCATAATCTTCGAAATGGCACAATACATAACTATGTGACTAAACTAGCCACTAAACAGAGGAGGGAACAATGTTTGAATATCACAATAGCCCCTCATGTGGTGCGGAGTGAGCATGCCAACCACATGGCATGAGATGTACTCCTCGGCTACACCTCGTATCGCATCGTCATGCGACATGGACTCGCCAAGTGGCCCACACACTCCTTGGCTGCTCACATGGGATGTGCACCTCGGTCACATCTCACATCATGTCTCAGCACAACATGGTCATACACCAGCTAGAGAAGGCATGTACTGGTTGTATGCCACATGGCAGTGTGTCTGTGGCTCCGTGGAAGTAGGCACGTGCAGAACACACCCCGCATAGTGATACCTCATGGAGAAGGCACATGTAGGTACTCACGTTAGCTAGAGGTATACATGGCTAGGACATACCCATATGCCAACCGACCCAAACACTGTCGAGAGAAAACATGAGTGTCCCTCTACAAGTGTATGAGGCCCCATTACACTCATCACACAAGTAGGCTATTATAACACAAGCTCATAGCCCACCTTCACATGTCTATGCATGTGGCATCATGTCCTCAAGCCCAACTCACTCCCATCAACAACATGGTATATATAATGCATATATGAGTATAACAATATGGGGCTACTCAAGCATCACCTCTCATATGGATGAGGTCGACTTGCTAATGCCAGCTCAACGCCCCTGTAGGTGGCTAGGCAATGCCAGCCCAATGTCCTTATGGACAGCTAGGAAATACTAACAAACCAATGTTGTTGTACTCAAAACTATGGGGATTAGGCTAGCACATATGGATCAAGTACCCTAATCCATCATAAGGGAAAGTACTGAGTAATTTCCTTGGGATCAGTTGAGCTAAGACAACTCTATGCCGCAATATGCGTATGTTGCACACCCCGCCCAAGTAACTTTGTGGTTGCTACTTCCCCTTCATGGACTAAGGGACTAGAGAACCAAAAGAAGAGATTCAACGAAACTAACTTTTGGCTACTCTTAAATATATATAAATTTGAACCACACGTGGGTTGGCCCTCAATTAGGTAACAAACATACAAGCACACATAAGGGTATGGTTAATCCCACACCTAAAATACAACATATTCCCGATGGATGGGTACACAGTCTCACCATCCTATAGGCACACAAAACATGTACGGGGTATTCACAACACTTAACATGAGCACTAATACAGGATGTTCACATAACAAGGAGTACCTTTTTTTTCCAATTTCCTCTTACCAAAATAAAACCATTATCCACCTCTAATTATGCAAGGTCAATACAAACTTTCCAAGAACATGTATTCCCAACATCCATACAATCTTCTCTTTTCAAGACGATAATGTCATCAAACATAATTTTATAATTACAACCTTTATCACATACAATATATCACAGTGCTACATGGAGTAAATCAACAATGCCATAATAACTCTCACATTCACATTCACTATTATTAAGTGGTAAATCACCTTACTACACACATATGTTAACTGCATTTATTTCCTATACACAGTGCAATATCATTACAATGATTATCAAGACAAGGTATGCAACATTATCACTTCAACATACATTTAACATTTTGCATTTATCATTAGCATTCCAATGGTTTCACTATTCACTTTTTCTCTAAAATTTTACTTAATGCAGAATGATTTTCTATTCATATTCATACATGTTCCATGATTATGAATGCAACTTGAGGACTTAGGTCCTTTACCCAAGGTTGATAAAGAAAACCTTCATGAATGTATATACATTTGCTCATAAGAGACAAGCATACCATGGCTTTTAATACACCACACACTCAAAGATAGGCATCTTCATTAAACCAATGAGAGAGAGAGAGAGATTTGCAATTCTAACATAGGCACGAATGCAAACATGGTTTCATCATCATACAATACCTTTCACACAAATGCATCAATCATATGAGAGCATGCATTAATCTCTATGAACTAACAACATGATCATTCGTTTTCTATTACCATGTTTTATAATCTCAATGCAATATAACATGCAAAAGCAATTCCAAAACCACATAGGGTCAATCAGGCAATCACTCACACAAGGAGGTAAAGCACAAGAAGACATGCACTGGAATTTTTGGATGGTAATGAAAAACAAAAAACTCAAGAAGAGAATACACACAATTGGAACTTCTTGGCACCCTCAAGGTCAAACAGACCTTCCAACAGCGTGAACAAAGAAACCAAGCAAGGGTAATTTTAGGCAACACATGTCACCTGCAACCCACCAACAAGCTAAGGTCCAACATGCCCACCCACAACATGGGATATAGGAAAGTAATCAATCTCAACCTCGAAAGACTCTCAACCAAGGGAATCACTCCAATCCCGTAGGGTAAGGCAAGGCCTAGGAGGCATCATTCATCCACAACTCAAGCCAGGATTGGGAAACTCAACCCTCTAAAATGCCATACTAAGGCACTCAAGGAAAGAGGTTCTATGACTATCTCGCCACAACAAGCACTTGGAACACACACATCAAGCACACTGCAACCACATGGGCTACAACCACACTCAGGGACCACTCATGGGTCACAACCCTTTACACAACAAAAGAGCCACTAACCCTCAGAATACACTTCTTGGTAGGCTCGAGGGTCTAACTAACCCTCACACAAAATCATTTCTCAACAAGACATGCAAAGGGAGGAAAATAACAACACTTGTTGCTATCCACCATACACAACACACCAAGAAAGTATCAACCATAAGCATGGATCCTAGTGCTGCAACATGGGCTTTACCTCTAACTCTGCCTCTGGCTTTGCCCCTAGGAGGCATCCTAAAGAAAACAAGGAACACATCAAAATAGATCATCACAAGGATGATCTATACACCATACTAAGGCATGAATCTAATCAACAAGACTATGAAAACAATATAACAAGCTCACGCCACACACACAAAACATGACATAACATAGAAGGCTCAAGTACGCTAGAGCTCCTAGTGTGTGAACATGTGCTTTGATACTAGATGTAACATCTCGCTATGCAACCTTGAAGGGTAAGAGCCAAAAGAGGACAAGATAATTTTTTTTTCTAAAACATGAAGAATAACCTACACAAAAAATAGTTGTCGATACGATATATCAACTACATGGCCAAGCATGGCCGAATGCACAACCAAGAGGAGAGGATTGATTTACCCTTTAGAGAAAATTTGAACAGGAGCAAACAAGATAACTCTATAAATTTTTCTCTGGAACTTTCTACGTTGATGCTTCAAAAATTTTTGCTTTGGTGCTCTGGAACTTTCTGCTATAACATCACAAAACACATACAAAAATCCTTGATGTGTCGAAACTTCAGCAACAACAACACAAAGCAACAAACAGAAAGTTGTATTGCGCCGAAAATTTAGCAACAACACAAAACAACAAACAAAAAGTTGTGTTACGCCGAAACTTTACCAGACTAATGCATGAAGGAAATACACAACCAAAGCTCTGGTTTTTGTATGAAAACTTCTGAAAGAAAAGCCATAATAATCATCATAGTACAAGCAAGTCTGATACCAACATCGAAACCCATAAGCCAACTATAAGACATCACATTTCTTCTCATTAATTTATATGATTACATCTTCTCTCTCAAGAGAGTACAATATACATAAAGGAATATGCATGAGTACAATGGCATAGCCATGAATAAGATACATCAACTGATAAGATAAGTACAAGAGAGACCAACTCCATTTAGTGCTCCAATAACCTATACACTGGTCCCTAATGGTGGTGGCAACGCCTCCCTACCATGTGGACTCAAAAGAGACCACCCCACTGTGCTCAGAGGTAGTCACAAGGCTCAAGCAGAAGGAATAAGACATGGGTAACATATGGCCAACACTCCCATCAGACACGGAGCAAACACAAAATACAATGCATAAGGCCAATGCCACAACATGAAGATGCTGATACAATAACATGTCGGGTACTACTCACGACTACTAAGGTACGAGGTACTAGAGTGTAGGTCAGATGGAGTGTCATCATGTGTGCTCAAAGGGATGGCACCATACAAAATCAAGTACACCTCTCATACGGACGAGGAGACTCAATCATGGCTAAATCAACAACCCGTAGACGGATAACTCAACACCCCACAGACGGATAGGCCTTCTTGAGTGCATCTTTAGCCTTTTCAAGCACTCAAGACCATGCATGAGGACTCATTATCTTATAAGTGTTTTACCCAATTGTTTTTATTTAGCTATCACTTGTTTACTATAACTCTGCTACTAGTTCCCCTGACAGCCACTTGCGACCCTGGGCCCATAGAGAGCCACTCCATAAGACCACTCTAATTACCTAGACCTAAGCTCATCTCGTTTAACCAAACGAGGAATCCATAGAAATTATGAAACGATGAAAAATTCACTAAAAACCATCACTAAAACTTTTTTAAACAACCAAACAAACATTGTTGTTAAATCACTTAAACAGCTGATCACATCCATTAACAAATAGATCAAATACCATTCAAACATTTACCATTAACTAATTAAAGGAAACCAAACATATAATTAGTATTAACCACATTAAATCATGTCGCAAAGCCACTTTTAAAACAATTAAAACTACTAAATGATGGTGGCACAAAACACGGTTCCAATTGCTCTTCAAACGAATGAGAAAAATGCATACAAATTTCATAAAAAATCAAAGTGCCCAGATCTAAAATCGAAGCTTGACCGCATTTAGATTTTGACATTTCCAGTTGGATTCCACCTTTGTAAGGTGTTATGAAAAAACGCGTTTTTAGCCAAGCTGGGCAAAAAACATGAAAAATGAAAGTGCTTGGATTAAAAATCGGACGACGACCCAGTTGAGATATGGGTTTTTGTACATGGAATCCACTTTTAGTTTGAATTTATAACAGGCGGTTAAAAAGCAGCATTAAAAAACGTGTTTACACAAGCTGGGCAAAATAAACATGAAAAATGAAAGTGCCCAGATTAAAAATCAGACGACCCAGTTGAGATATGGGCATTTCTAGATGGAATTTTCCTTTATTTTGCATTTTTATTAGGTGGTTAATGAGTAGCGATAAAAAATGTGTTTTGACCAAAAATGAAAGTATTCAAAATTTGTTTTGGACTCCAATGCAGTTGAGATTTGGGCATTTTCAGGTGAATCTCATAGTTGGATATGAGTTTAAACTAAGAGATTTGTACAAATTTAGAAAAGACTCATAATTTTCCCAAAAATAAATACCATAACCAGGCTGAAAAGAAAGCTCAACAACCAAAATGCTATGACAACACCTAGAGCAACCAAGACTCCTAAAACATAAAAGAATACCTTAAATCTGCCCCAAATGTGAAGTGAAGAAATGCTCTGTTAGCAAGGCACGACGAGATTCCAAAACGAAGTAGCAAGACAACAAAGCTATGCTGAACCTCTCGAGCCACTGCCCACAAATTTCTTCTTAGAAATTCTCCATGTTTCTTCCCCAACTCAACCGCCCAAATCATGGGGTTTTCTCCTCCTTCCCCCAAAACATAAGTTTTCTTCTCCCAAAACAAAATAAATAAATATATATATATATATATATATATATATCAATGACAAGGTTTCCCATTTTCTTTTAACTAAACTCCTCAACATAATAAATGAAATAAAACATTTAATTAAATAAACTATTAAAGCTCTCCAAAGCAATTAATTAAAATCACTAAATATACAACATTCTCTATTACACATAAAAATAATAATTTAAATCCAACATTAAAATACACACAAGCTCCCCAATAAGATTTAAATAAGACTATAATAGCTCACAAAAATGATTAATAAAATCATTTAAAATTACTAAATGAGATATGTCATTCCCTCGAATGATCAATAAAAATCACTTAAAACAACATATTTAAAACCTCATGGATATAACCATTCAAATCTCCAATCAATAAAACACTATAAAATGCCATATATGAAACCACGTCATACACTGACAACCAAAATATAGCCACATAACAAGTTAACGAAAACCATGAAAAAAAACCTCAACAAAACATACTGGTAAATCACATGCGATTGAAAGGTGCTCTGAAAGTTACTGTTAGGTAACCGGACGATAAGAAAACAATACGGGAACATTGCACTAACAAGGTACATAGGGCTAGGGTAGGGGACGTTTGGCCTATGACTACCTCCAGTAACCACCATTGGGGAATACGAGTATGCTCAAGCCTGCGGATCCAGGTGGAGTTGATACTCAGTCCCTGCATCACTCCAATCACACATCAAAGTACATGTGCATATAACATATATTATATAGTCGAAGCAACATCAATCATCAGGAAGAGGGTCATGATATTGTAAGCCTCTTGGATATGAGTGTTATGACATCATCCCTTTCTTGTCCATAATCATACAAACACAATGATAACAATATATAAACATATAAGCATGTAATCCATAATAATAACTAATCATGATAACCTTTCCCATAATCATCAATGTCTAATCTCATTATAACAACATTTAACATTTATAATATCACATCAAAATCAAAATGTTATCTTACCCAGGCTGGGGTTAGAGAGGTGTTACATCGATTACATGGATTAATTAATTACAATGAATGGCCAATCCTTATAAAAGGAAAAAAAAAAAAAACCCTAGATGAGGACTTGATTAAATTGTGACAAGTGTGTTAATCTCATGCAATGATACACCTTGACCTATAATTAGCCCAATATAATAATAAAAAAACACTCCTAAGTTTAGATTAAGTGAATAAAGTAACGAGGGACTTAATAATTAATTATTGATTAACTAATTATCAAGTGATGTCCTAATTGCTCCAACACCCCCTTAAGATCAACTTAGGGAGAAGTTGAAAACCTTGATGAAGAAATACAATGGTAGATGAATAGATGGGTCTCGGCTATAAGGCTTGATGAGGTACCCATGTACAAACAAATGAAACTCTCATAACTAGAGAAAAGGAGAAAACCACAATTGAAAAAAATCCTCTCTAAAAGAGAGAAAATGAAATAACTGCACTAGTGAAAGAAGGATATGACTCAAAGTGACCCCCCAAGGACTACTTCTATTATATAAGTACAATATATGCCCCCCAGTAGGAGAGAGAAAATGAGAAAATGAATCCCCCATAAAGAAGTAACTCTTGTGCCAATGATGAACGTCTGAAGATAGAATATGATCCACTACCTACAAACAACATTTCTCCCCTTAAGAAGGAAGATATCCACAGGTGATTGGAGAAGCTAATCCAAAAATATAGGTGAATCAAGAATCCAAATCCAAATGATGTGTGCCTCAAAAAAGTGTTCAAGTGTCCACATATTGCAGAGAGATGATGCCAATCTAAAAATCTCTGAAGGCTAATGTAGAACAAGCTCCAAAGATGATGAAGATGGTAGGTCAAAATTGATGATATGGTTTTCAACAAAGAGGAGATGAATTTCCTCAAAGTAATCCTCTAAATCTGTAATATGAGACTCTACACACAAGGATGATATGGTTTTCAACAAAGAGGAGATGAATTTCCTCAAAGTAATCCTCTAAATCTATAATATGGGACTCTACACACAAGGATGATACGTCTGCAAGATAGGAATCCCAAGTACTTGTGTCTAGAAGAAGATGAATGTCTTGTTGTACTGAACCAATAGGGACCAAATATGTGGCAATTCCAAGTTGATCAGGAACAAAAAAAGATGAAGATGTAATCTTAATCTAAAGAGTGGTAACATGAAGACAAGTCTTTGAACCATCAGAACATGCAAGACCTATGATATACTCAACCTCCTCTAAAGTATCATCATCAAAGGATATATAATCTACATCTGCAGTAGGATCCTCTAGGTATGAAGATATATGAGTCTCCATGGATCTCCCAAAGTGTATGGAGACAATCAATGTTTGATACACGACACATATAAACCCTACAACATGATCATTGATAATAACCCATGCTGAATAACTCCCTGATGTGTCTAGTGTAGGAATGAGTCCATAAATATAAGGAAAAAAATCAAGCCACTTGAGATGTGTCAAGGCATCATTTTTCCAAGACTCATAGTTATCCTTTGCTAGGATGACCACACAAGGATGAATAGAAAAACCCATGATACTAAATCTCAAACGATAAAATTAGAGACTAATAACTTTAATTCATGTAAAGAAGATCAAATAAAGTCATCACATGCAAAAAATCCTTTCTAGGTGCTAAGATGTCCAATTAATTGACAAATATGTGAAGTCACAAAAAAATGAATAAAATGTACTTGGGGAATATTCTAGAAAAAGTGCATAAATGGATATGCGAAGTTCTGAAATACCTTTCCAACGCCACTAGAATTTTAAAAATTAGAGATACAGGCAAAAAGTTATGAACTCAGAAGCAAAAAATTAAGATTTGATTTTGACTGAGAATACCATAAACCATAATAAAAATATGATTATGATACCTACACCATTGTAAAGTAGATAGAACCAACTTTCTGATGATATCTCGTTTTCCCAATTTCATTGTATGCTGCCCTTTTTTTGTTAATTTTTTTTTGGACTTTTGAGTTTTTCCATAGAAAAGGAAATGTAGAGAATATATTATTTTGAAACCTATGCTTGTACTTGCAAATAGAGAGATTCATGGATGTACACAATTTTGTGCAGATTCCCTAGCTCTATTTTTTTTTTCTTTTTTTACTTTTCCAAATTCAACAAAATGATAGATGATCTTAGAGTTTTTGGTTGTTCTAGACTCAACAGTGATGTCTGTTTTGCCTTAGGATGAGCCGATTTTCTCCTCAATATTGAATCTCTCAAAATTTAGACACAAAGTCACATATTTGATGCTCCAATACCATGTTGGAGTTGATAGTAAACCCTATAGTTCCTAGTAATCACCTGTAACAAAAATGATATCACAAGCAAGAGATCAAAGCAACTAATTTGCTATGCAACCAAGAGAGAAAATATTGATCCACACAAGCATCCGATATGTTTTTTGTATTGAATAATAAATACCTAGATTACATGAATTTACTGATTACAATGAATAATCAATCCTTATAAAGGAAAAATGTAAACCCTAGATGAGGATTTAATTAGATTGTGACAAGTGTCTTAATCTCATGAAATGACACAGCTTGGCCTATAATTAGCCCAATCTAATCATACAAAAACACTCCTAAGTTTAACTTAAATGAATAAAGTAATGAGGGACTTAATAATTAATTAATGATTAACTAATTATCAAGTGATGTCTCAATTACTCCAACAATTACTACTAGTAAAAATTAGTTACCAACCCTTGGTAAAAATTAATTACCATACCAGTAAAATCCTTATGGTTAAAAAATTATGTTGATAGTGAATCCCTCATCCCTTATGAATGATTTAAAAATAGTATTAGGAGTAATTAAACACATAAGATTTACAAAATTTATGGTACCTTACTTCTAGCATATAAGTGAGGTTAACCATCCTAATGAGTCAACATAAAATTATAATGCAACCATAGTGAATACAAATGTTGTGGAAAACATGGAGGTATAAATCTTTTAGGGATAAAATCTAACAGACAAAGAAGCATGAAAACCCTAGGGATCAAAAAAGGGATTTGAAGCACTCCAACAAAAGAGTCGATGAAACATGGTGGTAATGTTTATTTTGTAATATGTAAATTATTTGTTTCTTTGCATTTAAAAACATCTAAATAAAAATATTTCATCTCCTCCCTCTAATGATGAATTCTTTGCAAATTAGAATCTATTCTTCTAATTGAATCTATCACAATTTTTATTGAAGTGGAAAGCCTACATAAATGAGGGACAATAAGAGGATCATCATGAAATAAATAAATTTTTCTTGTAACATGGTTATGTTTCATGTTATCCACTCTCATCATTTTTTCATCAATTTGAGGTAGGTTTTCAGTGGGGTTTGAGGTGGGTGGCCTTAAGGTAGGTTTTGAGGTAGGGGATTTGAGACTAGACTTTGGGTGGGGGTATTTGAGACAAGTTTTGAGGCTACTCGAGTAAGGTTCATCAAATATGAAATCATATCATTCATATGATCCATGATCTCAACTACATTTACAAAAAAAATAAAATTAAATAAATACACTTTACAAATATATAAATAAATATTTATTTTATTTTAAATAAATATAATTTGTAAATAAATACATGATCCCAATTGCAATGAAAAATAAATAAATTTTACTTAATAAACACATTTTGCCAATAAATGCATGATGCTCACTATAATTATGGAAAAATAAATTTAAATAAATACATTTTACAATTGATGATAATGCTTATATATAAGAAATTATTATGCTCCTAGTATTGTTGAATTCTTATCTAGAGATGACATAAAAGGTGATGGTTATCAAGTAGTTTATTTAGTTTTGGTTCCAAGTGAACAAGTTATCATCTTTCATGATGTACTAATTTTAATGTTAGACAAGAGTACTACATAGTCACTTCACCTAGATTTGAAGCTATTTTTTAAACTAATTATTTAAATAGTAGCTCAAATATATCAAGATATATACTAATATTCTAAAGAATATTTGTATTATTTAATTATAAATATGTCTCTCTAAGTTTATCCTTGATTTTTTATTTATCCAAAAATCATTTTAGGATTACTAATACCATTTAAATTTTATGTTTATCATATGACAACATGCATCAAAAACTAGGAAATCTAACTTGCTAGTAAGCTTGCTCAAATAATCTCTTTTCAAATGCATTAACCAAGTATGTAGTTTCATGCATATGCATATAAGATGATGAAATTAAATATTGTACTAATAATTTCTATCAAACAAGTCCATCTTAGGTTTCTTAATAATATGTCCATCATGAAAAACATGAAGCTAATGATCAATGCAAAGATAGATACAAATGAGGACATTATCAATGTTAGGAATTTCAAAATACAAATGCTAATTCCACATAACCTTTATGAGAGAAACTATGGTAGAATAGTAATGAAGAATCCATCATGCAAAAGAATAATAAAGAATAAAGACAAAGATAGGATTATATGTGCCTTGGGAAAACCCTTTTAGGAAGAACCTAGCCTCCAAAGCACCATAAAATCAATGTATTACCTCAAGAATGAATTTATTATACACTTATAAATCTCTCCATCTAGAAGTTCAAAAAATTTAATCAACTCAATTACACTTCTCATGTGACTGATCCAAAAGCATATGGATCCACACTACCCGCTCCATGCCTTCTTTGGGATCATATCACATATGCAACCCCCTTGAGTTTCTCTCTAATGTATACTCATAACAATACCCATGTTCTTTCTTTTATAGGACAAAATTACATAAAACTACTAAGTTGTATTACATAAATCATGAACTTAAAATCACATGTTCACTATGCTATGCCCCCCAAAATTAAATACATGTTCAATGTCCCATATACGTTACAAGTATCTTCAAGAATGCCTATCCTAGTGTGGTATGCACCATGATTAAATAAAAAAATACATTATTATGCAAAGTGAAGAATGCACCTTTCTCCAAATTGAATTGTAAGGCAATAATTTCCAAACTCATCATTAGATAAATCACCATATGGAGGTAATAGAAATAGATGTAAGTCACTAACAAATACCATGCACACAAGATTGACATCATAAAAGTGTGGTGTACATGTATATTAGTCCTATTTAATAGTTTAGGATAATATATATTGAGTAAGATAGAATCAATCCAAATCTATGGATCCTAGGGTTGAAAGATTCCAATATGTAGCAATGAAAGAATAATGAGATAGATCTAGAATTTGAAAGCAAATGCACTGTTCACAAATTAGAATATTAAAAATGATTCCAAAATACTAACTTTTAATTGTCATCTTATGCAATAGTCTTGATTTAAGATATATTGGGTTATAAATATCGTTCACCATTATGCATAGGTCCTTATGTTACTAGTCTTGCTAGTGTTGTATTTTTATAGATTGTTGTTGTGTTGAGTGGTTAAACCTATGTTTGCATTCATCTTATTACATTTTATTGGAAGGTTTGATTAGCTACATGTAAGTTGTTGATTTGTGTTTAGTTTTTCATAGTGTGTTGGGTAGGTGATGCAAGAGCATCTAGGTCCACAACCGATCCCACATTGTCCAAAAAATAATTGCATTTTATTTTCTCAATTTTGATGTGTTGTGGTTGTTTTAGGTATCTCTCAACATCTGAAAAGCTCTCCAATGGTCAGAATTGCAAAATTTCAAATTTCACCAATTCAAAATAATTGTTCAAAAAACTATAAGATCTGCGAAAATTTCTTCTTTAGCCAAATGTACAAAAGATTTTGTTGTCAAATTCTTCACCGTTTTAAAGAATTTAAAATTCTCTACTCCCACCAACTAGTTTATAGAAAATATTAATTTCAGAAAATTTTAAAATCTGAAGTGAAATGACTTTGCTGGGGTCTTTGAAAGATCATTACACACATCTCGCTAACAAAGGACAACGAGAAATGTAATGCCAAGTTGGAGGTTAAAACAGAGTTTTTTTCAACGCCTTGCTAGCTGAGAAAAGACTCTCTACAGCGCCCAAATTGGAAATGATGGTTGGCAGATTGAATTAGTTTTTCATCATCATTTTGCAGAGGGATAAGAACCCCTGAACCATTCATAGGTTGGGAGAATAAAAAGAAGAATTTGTAATGTCATTTGCTGGGAAAAAGAAAATCAAAGTGGCGCCCTTTTTCTGGATTAAATAATACAAAATTTGAAAGAGATTTGTTATTCAACAATTGAAAGAGGAGAGAAGGAACGACTAGGTAGATGATGTTTGATGATGGAGGGAAGTTTTTAAGGAAGAAATAGTGCTACAGGTTATTATTTTGTTTGTAATGAACAAAAATAGTTATATTGTAATTGTTCAAAGATTTCTGGATTTGATTGTGTATAATTTTTTTCATCAACGTTTCAGATCACATTTTGTGATCCATCATTTTTCCCCTTGTGCTCTCTGCTTTCATTCCAATGATGGATCACAGAGTGTGACCCGAAACGTTGATGCAAAAAATTGTACACAATCAAATCCAGAAAATTTTGAACAATTACAATATGGATTGTGGAAATCTGATATCATTAAGTCACTGCCATTGAAATTTGAATGAATGCAATGAAATTTTCTTATTTTTATGAACTTTTGTTTTGTTTGTGTGTTGTGGCTACGAGATTGAGTAACCTAGTAAGGATCCTCTGTCTTGACTGCCTCATTAGGGCTTAGTAATGCTCTAGCCTGTTTTAATGTAAACATTATAGGGTTCTATTATTTTTGACCTAAGTTATTATCATAGGTTTAGAAAATATATATAAAACTTTCCTAGATTAAACTTGTTTGGTTATTTTTCTTGTTCAATGCTCTTAAAATATTTTAAGAAGCTTATTGAAGAATTTGCAGAAAGATCTATGAGGTATGTCAAGTCTTGGGATAACACATATAAGCTTTTATGATCAAATAGATTAAATAAACATGACTAAACATGAGATAAGGACCCCCCTCCTTTTTATTTGAGCTACACAAACTCAAGGGGTTTTCCCTTATAAGATCCTATGGACAATATCCAATTCAATATTCTTCAAAAGAACAACCTATAATAAATATTAGTCGATTATTATCAATTCTTCTAAAACTACCTGCTAAAATAGTTAGGCCTTTGAGATGCAAATACAAACACAAGTCTACTATCACTAATCCATATTGTGTTATCCATTAGTAAAATAATAGGGGGATATCTTTTTTGTAGAAATACACATCCATAGGTTCACAAGAACTAGGTAAAAGATTCAAGAGAACATATAAAAACCTTCTACACCATTATGCTTGTAGAGTAAAGGAATAATTAAAATAAATTGTCCTTCATGTGATTTTAATTTTAAATTTAAAGTGTAATCAGAAACTAATGGATTGTTACCTATTCTTGTATATACAGAAAAATGTCTAACCATAAAATAGAAAACTATTCAAACTTGCAATATTACTTAAGTAGTCTAATTCACTAGGACTTATCTTGCCAGACTTAGACCATCAGATGTAGCTCTTTCTAAAACATATAATTAGTAATTCATTATCCATACCAAAGGTCCCATGTACTTTATATAAGTATTTGTAATATTCATTGAATATTAACTAATCAATAATATTAGCAATTAAGGCAAATGTGTAACTAGAAATAAGTATTTCCCAAAGAAATGATAGAGTAGTGGAGATAATTTGAATTCTAAAATAATTTTGTCTTATATTGAAGTCTAAAAAGAATGCATGCATTAATAGGTAATAGAAAAGTGTTTGAAAATAATTTAACGTGTTTATCTTCTATTTCTCAAATGGGTCTATTGCACATTTCAAAGATTTTCCAAGGGTTCAAACTACCATCAAAGATGCACGATGTGTTGTATGAGACTTGTTACATTAGTTATACTAGGCTCCCCTAATTATACTTTATTCATGTAGATGAAAGAAAGTAATTACCAAAAATATATTGCTCTATTATTTTCCCAACATGAATGATATGAAGCCTCTCAAATTTTTTTCAAGTACGTCTATCAAAATGAGGGAGTTGGATGTCAAACTTGGTATCCAACTTCCATGTGATATGAGATGGAATTTTTGATACAATGGGATGATAGTTCAAGACTTCACAAATCTAGACCCTAACCATTACCAAGCATACCACTAATACAAGAACATTTACATACACACAAAATTGCATTTATGAGAAAATATAAAGAAACAAATGGAAGCACAATATTCCCAAGACCCCTTCATTTCCCTTCTGCAAACAACTTGCGTAAGACTACTCATTTGATAAGATATTTTATGTTGATGTAGTAATTCTCTATCTCTCTTTTAACACAAAGATATGCACTATTAACATAATGACTATTTCGAGAGTTGATTAACCCTTTTATAATCTTGGACATCAATCTAAGTTGTCTTGTTATCTTGTCAGATAGAACCATTTGAATTGATGACCTTTCACTATTTAGGTATTATCCCCTATGACTGTCCTTCACCAAGTTGGTATATATATATATATATATATATATATTTGAGAGTATCCTACAATAGAGATTTCCTTAGTAATGGTAGCTATGTAGTATTATTCTTCCATTTTTTTATATCAATTAATTTTTATTACTTCTTTGATATTTGTCCTCTCAATTTTATTATAACCACAAAGTGTTGCAAATAGAATGTTAATCAAATTGACAATGGAAATAACAAAATCAAGATCAATACTTTTGGTAAATATTTATATCCATTCCTCATAAAATTTGTCTCTCAACCAACCTAGATCCAAAATAATTTTGAACATTTTCATATTGATCATGTACATATAATCTAGAACCACCCTAACCTCCCTAATAAATTTATCCATTTTTATCTCCAAAGCCAAGGCCTTACCAATTTGGAAGCCAATAGAAATAAGATAAAATTTCTCCTCTAATAGCAAAGGGTTAACCAAAGTATGTACTTAAATTTCAAATTGTCCTTCTAAACCCAAATTGCCTTCTTTTCTCCATTTGGGTCTATTATTTCAACAATACCAAAATCAATCAATATTTAAAATTTATTCATCTTATCCCTTAAAAATGCCTTTATTTTATTGATAAACATAAATATATTGTAGATAGTTGTTTACCTCATATATCTCTATGATTTTGTTTGGACTCCTAAGTGTGTATTTATCATTTCTAGGTATAGTCCCGATTGTCATTACACTAGGGATCTACTGCATGTTGAAATTTTCCAAATTTGGACTCAAATCTACCATTTGACCTATAGTAGGTGATTATAGCATTCAAAAGTCAGATCTTCCTTTCCTGTTAAATTTGAAACCCTAACCTTGAGGATACCTTTTATGAGTTCTTCAATATCCTAAATTTACTTATTAGCCGATTCTCTTTTTTCATCCTACATGATTTTTATGTATTTAATCAACTTGTCCATATTTTCTTGTGACACATTCCCACCTTTAGAAGTAATGGTAAGATGAATTAATAATTTTTAACTCAAAATAGATTTGAGATAAATAATTCTCTATTAGCTTCATTACATTGTGTAGAATGTATAGCCAAAGAATTTTCCTCTAGTGTTGAGGTATCCCCCACTTGCTTGACAACGAGTTGCCCAATCATTCCTTAAATACTCGAGTCTCATCATGATTAGAGATAATGAACCAAAATGTTAGAGTTTATCAAATAGAGAAATGTTCAAAGTCTAAGTAGAATTTCCTTTCTTGTTAAGTTCTTTGAACACATCTTTGGCTTCACAACTTCTTCTTAGAGTATTAAAAGCAATAATAGAGGCCAAATCCTAAATTAGAAGTAATAAGCATCCACTCTATCTCACTAATTTACTAGCTTTGTCAAGATATACATATTTTATATTCACATAAAAAATAGAGACACCTTTAGCTAAATTTAAGTATCCCACATATTTTAGAGGTGAGTATCTCACATATTATTCCCATTACATATTTAACTATCCCATATCCCTCAAAATCTCCCAATAAAGTAGTAGTTGAGAGAGCAATGGCCTCAATTATCCAAATATGATCTAGGGACTTAAAAACATTCATAATCTCATCTCTAGTAGGAATAAATTCATCAAATCCTTTAATTTCATCATGAGACACTAAGGGTTGTGAGGGGATCAATAGTTGTTGAGAAACCATAACATGTCCAAACTTTGATGGTTTGTTAGAGGACTCTTTCACCGTGATGTTTCATTCCACTCTCTTTCATGGATAAAATAGGAGGACGAGGCTAGCTATATTTAAGTAGGCACTTTGAAACTAGTTTTAACCTAGGCATTATTTTTAGATATCAACATTTTATAGTAAGGCCCTAATTCTCTCGATAAGGTCTTGAATTTTAGCATGTGGCCTCTTAAAGTCAAAGTCATTCACTTTTCTTCTTACCTTTTCCATCCCTAAATTCATTCACCTACTCCTAATGTATTTTTCTACCTTCTCTCTATAACTTCTAATAATATCTTCCCTTTCATGATACTAGTGTCCATAACTAGTTCTCCCTACTTGTTTTCTCGATGCATGGATAAAATCATCAAGATCATAAGGCCTAGCCTTATCAAATTCTATATTATGTTTGTGTATGATGTCATTTATCTTGTCATATCCTTATTTTAAATTCTTAATAAAATCTAAAAGCCTAGATTAAGGAGGAAGGATAACTTTCCTTTCTAAAACCTAAAGTTCTCAAAGTTTATATTTTTCATCTCATATAGTCTCTAAAAAAGTGCTTTTTGTTAGAAACCATTTTGGAAATTCACATGGCATGAGAGTGGCACCAATGAGTCTAATAATAGTGTAACTTTTATGGAGAAACCAATCCCCCAAATTATTTCATTATGTTTGATTCTTCATGAATTCTATAGGTTAAAATAATTTAATGAATTTTTGTGGTAACTTGGGTCTATTAAATCCCGGTCTTCTTAAAATAGGAGTATCAAAATAATCCTCAAATATACAATGCCAAGATTTGGGATGATGTATGTTCAAATGAGGGTTCCACCTTAGACTAGATTCAACAATTTTTTGGAAATTTAGGTAAAACTATTTGTACATCCATCTTGAAATATCAATCCCTAATAATGCATGCATATAAATGTGGCATGATAAGGAATATCATATAAAGGATTTATCATTTCCCTATTTCTTTATACTTTCTAGTCCTTATCTATGTTTATCTAGGAAAGCTCCCATACTCATAAAATTCAAGTGGGCATTTTGAATGTGGGATATAAAAAGCAATGCACCTCTTAGAATAATTAGTTGGAAATTAATCCATATGACCTAACACATGCATTGCCATGTATCCTAGAAGTAGTGTATAGATGAATACATACTTAAGGGATCAAATTCTCTTTTGATATTGGTTATAAAATATCACCCTCTCCCTTATCTATATAGTTTGGGAGCCACTCCTTGTAAATTTTTCTTTGTTGGTTGTATTTTATGGCTGAAGCTTTTATATCTAAGGTCACTTTAACATTGGGGTCTAAATGGAAAATATTTTGAAATGGTTCCATATTCACAAGGAACAATGCATTACCTTGAGCATCAACAATATTTATCTTGTGACTGTATTTATTTTCTACCTATACAACAAAATTTTGACTAATAAAAAATTAGGCACCACTACCTTCTCAAGGTTGAATCTCTAGGTACAAAGGGATTCAACAACTAGATTTCTTGAAGAATATATCAAAAAAAATCCTCCACTTTTTAAATTCATAGGGTCACAAATATCTACCATGCAATCCCCTAGTTGGTTTGTTAAAATCCCCTTTCTTATGGATTTTGTGAAGGTCTTTATAGCCCATACAAGTAGTTAGTCAAATATTAGGTGGATCTACATTTGGATGACATTCTAGGATTTTTGAATGAGTTTGAATAACTAAGATTTTATGATTTCTTGAATTAAAGTATAATATTAAATTTATTTTATGACCTTGTAGTATAACAAAGACTAAAACAATGAACTAGTACAAATTTACACTCCGATTCTAAGTGATTGAAAATTCAAGATTTTAGTTTATCTATTTGTACATGCATATGTGAGGGTATATATTCTATCACAATACTCCCTTAGTAGATGTAAGGGAAAGGGGCCCATAGTGGGTAGGGGTCCAATGGTGGGTATAGAAGTAGGTTTGAGTGGGCCTCATAGTGGGTAGGCTTAATATTCAATTGCAAAACACTTAATATCCAATTGCAAAACACTTTTATCCATAAAGTACACAAATTGACAAATCATGTGATGTCACATCAGTGCACCAATTATACATGACTTAGTGACCCACTATCGGTCTCACCTTTTTTTTGGGACCTTTTTGGATACCTCGACAAAAAGCATGCTGATGTGGTGTCATATTAAATGATGATGTGGCCTTGAAACCAATTTTTATAAGTAGGGGACTTGCCAAATAAGTTGTACAAATTTAGGAGTGATTTGAAATTGTCACATAAGACTTTGAAAAGCCCGAAATTAGGGTGGCCCACTATAGGCCCCTCTCCCTTAAGTGTATTAATTTTTCTATCACTTTTTCTTCAATGCAATAATCTCCTACCAATACTAAAGAAGTAGATGTGTCATAGAACAATAATTGCTTAATAGAGTAAAGATTTTGGAAATCTCATTGTGATTCAAGATAGAAAAGACATATGAATCATATGGATAGTTCATTAATGGAGATATTTGTGGATTTTTCCTGAAAACTAGACGCCATAGTTAACATATTTGAAGTTGGGGAGAATAGTAACCGTTAAAGCTTTTTGTTCCTAAGATTATAAATGATGTGCTAATGCACCAAGCTTATGATTTTTTTAAATGAAATAAGTGTGGTTAAAATCAGTCTTGAAGGGTTGTGGGGCCCAACAGACTTACACATGTGGTGGAATAATATTGATCAAATGCGGAAATAGATCAACCAATTTGTAAATTCCATTTGGTAGTAGGGTGTGATAAGTTTTATTCACTAGGCTTTGGTCGACTGAAGCACAATAATAAAAGTTGGAGCATTCAATAAGATAACACCACATGGAAAATATGGAAACTTATGCAAGCAAAAGGTTTATGAGCTAGCATCGGATAATATTTTGCATATGATTTTAGTAGCTCCAAGTATTTAGATACATGGATAAATATTCCATTCGGAAAACATTAACTAAGTTAGCTAGTAATCCCACCTTTGGACCATGTTTTAACTCATATGATTTGGATTTGGGAACAATATTTTAAAAATATGCAATAAAATTATTCAAGCAAGTGAGGATTGAGATTTTGAGATATCATTTACCTTTAAAGAATTGAAGGGTAAATTCTATAAACATATTGAATAATAGAGATCAATACATTGGTATATCAAATCCTCTAGGATTAAAAGGGAAAGAAGGTAGGGAAAGTTTAAAAATATGTGGGAATTGTGATGCACATCTACCAAAAGAAATAATTATAAAAAAAGGAAAGATAGGATGAAATTTTTGAAATTTGAGAACAAGGAATTTGGAAACTTAAGGATTTGGAGAAAACACATATCAGTAAGGAAAAACCTAGGATCCTGAAATGAAGTGAATTAGGGGGTTATAGAAATAAAGGAAATGGAACCATGGTAAAATAAATCTTGAAATTCCACCCAAAGATGAAAACTAACTCAAAGATCCCCATGGTTAATTTTTTTTTTAATATTTTGAAGATTTAAGAATGTGAAAAGTATGAAGGGATGTAAAGAATAATACTAAATATAAATTGATCAAGGGGGTCCATCAAAGGAATTATTTCATCATTTATTGATGATGTAAAAAGTAGGCCTAAGAAAACAAAGAGGGAAAAAGCTTAGAAAAAATACCTTTTTTGAGTTAGATGGTAATAGAAATATAATGGTTAAATTATATAAATATATTTATAGTTGATTGAATTGTAGAGTGTAGTCAAATTTAAGTCTACTCGTATTATCTATTACATGTGGTCTTAATTTATATGTGTATAGATGCACAAATAAATTTTTGTTTTAACTATTTTTAAATTTAAATCATATATATAATAAAAGCTAAGCATAATACCTAAGACATACCTATAATTGAATTCACACAAAATCCAAATATAAAAAAATTACCAAAAATAACTTTGTAATGTCTTAGATTCTTAGTATGAGAGTGTTTGCATATTTTTTCTATCTCTTAGCTGGGTTTCAAATTTTCTTGTACTCTTATATCTTTCCTTCAACTCGTGATTCCCGATTTCCCCATTTGTTTACCTTTTGCAAGTTTTTAAAGTTTCTTCTACCTTGATACCCTTTCCTTTAGTTCCCCATTATCTAAACCCCTAGTTTATCTAAACCATTGGAGTTTTGGACTTTCCCATGCCAATATCCATTTCCTTTCATCCCCTCAAGACCTCAATTCCCTAATTCCCCATGTTTCAATCCTTTAGACCTTCATTTATTAGCATGCATAACTGTCATCCCTATATCCCCATAGCCCTACCTCCTAATATGTGGTATTTTAGAGTTATACTCCCTCCTTGCACTCCATCCAAAGGAATGGGCCAACGTAACCCTTGATCCCTAAGCCATAGGATATCACAAATTTCTAACCTATGCTATATCATGGACTCATAAAAAATTTCATACCAACATGCCTAAAAGATATTTGTTGCCTTGGAATCTTAGATTCAAATATATATTTCCCTTCCAATGTTACTCATGAAATTTTAGTGTTTCCCTTGCCCGTATGCTCTAGTTCCAAGGGATTTGATATTCATGACTCTCAACCTCTATTATATCATGGGATTCTAGACTCTCCCCTATTGACATACCTTAAGGGTACAAGGTGTCCTAGAACCTTAAACATTATGCCATGCTCTATCTCTCAATTATATAGATTTCTAGGTTCCCCCCTCCTTTAAACACTTATAGAAAATATATCATATCACCAATTACCAATCCCTACTGGCATAAAAAATGATCACAAATTTAATCCCCACTCCCTCTTATATCAATTATCTCATCATCCCAATCCCTACCCCCTCTTATATTGAGTATATCTTAATCTTGATCTTTTCTCCCTTGTTCATTGGGTATCCCTAAAGCTTGATCCTCTTTCCCTCCTATATCAAATATTTTTAAAACCCAATCCTTACTTCTCCCTATACAGACATCTCTAAATCCCTATCCCTAATGTTTTTTCACCCTACCCACTTGTCTTCGCTCATATTCCTTTGCATCACCTTATAACCTAATTAATTCACATCCCATTTCCTAGACCCCTAATATTGGACCTCTATAAATATTAATGCCAATGTACCAATTGAAAATCACCCAAGGAACATCCCAACTCTTCATTCCTAGTCCATCTCACTTTTGCACCTTGCATGCTAATTCATAAAACTTTGATTCTAGACCTCGAGAGTTCCTTTGCTTTTCCCTCAAGTACATAACTCTCATGACTCTACCTTAAAGAAATTGATTCTCTAAAACCCCATCTCCTGACATGATTTTTCATAGACTCCTATCATTCAAATAGGGGACTTCACCTACCATCTTACACAACTAGGAATATCATTAATTACCTCTTTTGAACATAAAAAAATGGAGATAAAATCTCAAATTACTACCAACATGTGTGAGCCCTATGTTAGGCCCTCAAATCTCTATTTAAGTTGGGAAACTTCATTATTTTGTATATTTGTCTAGTCTAACCAAACCCTATCTAGTAGAGTTTAGAACTTATGATTATCTCTTTAAATTGAGTATGAAAGCACCTTGGTTCTAGAAATCAATGGATGAAACCCCATTTATTTCCTAGACTTTGGAAGATGAAAATACTTTGATTTCCTAAGTGCAACTTCATTCAAATGTTACATCTATATTTAAGTGTGAAGGATCTCAACATAATTTTGTGTGATTTGGGATTTTTCAAATTTAAAATATGTTTTTACCTGATATAGAACACACCCTTGTAACCATTTTAAGATAAAATATATGTGAATAAATTTTTTAAATAGAATACTAGTCCCAACGAGTTCTATATGTATAATTTTATTTTTTTCTTTTGTGAGTGTACTTTAGATTTAAGAATTTCTTATGAGCATTTTAAATCTAAGTATTTTATTAGATTAATTTTTGCTAAGAGTCATCACGAGCTTACTAATATCATAACCAAAAAAGTATACAAAATCATAAGTACTTAAACATATATAGAAAAAGAATAACATGAAACCCAAATTTAATTATTAAAATAATGAGCTCATTTTTTAAGAATCTATGAAGATATAAATACTATATTCCTCCATGAATTCACTTAGATCCCAAGTATAATCCCATGGTGTAACTAAATATGAATGCAACAAAAGAACAAGACTTATACACACATTTCAATATGGCTTCACTAGTAAGGGTTCCATAGGAAAGCACTCAATAGATAACCAAAGTAGTCTCATTGAATGAAAAAGCCAAACATTGTATTTCAACATAGAATTCACTATATATTGAGGCTATTGAATGCATGGTAAGCATTAAATTCCACCATAATTTCAGCTTTGATCATCCCTTTCCTCTTTCCTACCAAATTCTCTTTAGTGATAGATTTAAGTGTTAAATACATACCTATAATCTATAGTTTATAATAATGAGCTTTAGACTGTAGAAACCTAGGATTATACTCATAAAATTTAATCTTAGTTCTTAGATACAGGTTTAGGGTAGATCCTTTAGATTAGTTCTTAAGATTAGGGTTATTTTAGATTCTTTAGATTAGATTTGATGAGTTTGTGGTGATGGCATTTCTACTTCACATGGCATGGTGCACAAATATTATTTAAGAACTTTGAAATGAATAAAGAATTGAATTTAATGACCTTAATTGAGTTTTGGTAGGCTTTTAACCAAAGATTTAATTGAGGGTAAAATATGAGTTAAAATATTTGTTCTATCATTGGCATATGTGCATTCTAACTTCAATTTTTACTTCATCTAATAAATTGATGAATCCATATAAAAATTATCACATGAATAACTTTGTTGCATAGTAAAAAAATATTCATTCCTTAGAATTTTAGGTATATAAATATATTTATAAATTATTATAAAATGACATTATTTTTGGCTAGGACTATATCATTATTACTAAGTAATGATCCTTGAATTTAGTTACCATAATGTGATGACATAGGGAAAACTATATTTGAAACTAGAATAATTGATACATGCATTATTCATGATCACTAGTATGTGATACTATTATTACTATTTTAGGGCTCAGGATTTATGATTTATGATTTATAGTTTTATAGTTTAGAAATTAGGGATTAAATTTAGATTTAGGGTTTAAACTAAATAGTAAATCATCAATAATTTTTTCTTTAAAAAATTAGTTAACATGCAAATTTTATCATTATTTAAATTTATTTATAATGTACTTTAATAAATATTATTTAGTATTTTGGGATAAGGGTTTGCAATTTATAGTTTTAGGGTTTAGGGATTAGGGTTTATACCTTAACCAATAAAATCATAAACCCACTATAAACCCTAAAATAATTAACCCTTAACCCTAATATCTAAACCCTAAAACCCCAAACCCTTAATCCTAAACCTAGATCTATAAACCCTAATCCATAAAACCTATTTTTCAATCCTAAAAGATTCAAGAAATCCTAAAATAATTAAAAATACACTAAAATATGAGTACCTAACTCATAAAATCACTACCTATAGTCATGGAGGGAGGAGGTAAAGATGAGTACCTAACTCATAAAATCATAGCCTATAGATATACATTAATCTCTATTTATTTTCTCTATTTGTTGTCATAAACAACAAAAACATGCCCACAATAATGGGTAAAAATTTAATATATGCTTTTTTAGAATGGATACTCATCAATAAATGGATATCCATTTGTTTTGTGTTTATGCACATAATGTATATCTATTATGAACAAACCTCAATTCATAATAGATATCCACTTATGTTTAGGTGTCTAAACCATAATGGACACCCATTTATTATAAGAAAGTATTTTTTATAGTGAACATATATATTTTTTGAAATAAATCTTGACTTCACATTTCCCCCTAAATGTGGACCCAACATCTTGCACTTATCAATGTAAAGAAGCATATATATTGCCATCATAATCATCAAGTAATATCTCCTCACTAAAGTAGTAATCCCACTTATAAAAATACGGAAATGAAATAAAGCATAAATGTGTCCTACATTAGAAGCTAATTAAGCATAAACCAAATATATGTTATCATCATATAAGGTATCACTATACAAAATATTTCCATGAATATCAATAAGACTAATATATGACATAAAAATGACTATCATGAAACACATAGGATCATGTATAAAATAAGGTAACACATCTATCAAGCATGGCTATATGGATACCACATCATCAGGTAAAAAATATCATGAGAAAGAGGTACCACATCATCAATATCCATTATACAAGGCGCGTCACAAGAAAAAATCACTAAGAACATGCCCATCACTATTGCAAATTGAAATAGGATTAATGTGAAGCTCATAGACAAAGAAAATGAGGAAATATAAGAGGAAATGATTAGTGTAAATCAAGTCTATAAAGGTAAGATAATAAAGAACAAAATAGAATGAAACCTCCTTATATAATTGATGCAAGAGAATCCTAGGTTATAAGAGAAATATTGTCACTTAAAATTATTTTATCTTACTTTGTTTGTTTGTAGGTTTATAGCTACATTCTAGTCTTTAGTTGATCATCTCATATCCTACCACATTTCACTCAACTTGCACATTTTACCTCACAATTAGGGTCATACACCCTACATTGATCCAACAATATTTCTTTTAATTTATAGAAGTTTTAAATAATTGTAGAGGTCTACTTTGGTTTTTGAACTACTATCAAGTATAATAGCCCAACACTAAACCTCATTATTTATAGCTTGTGATAACTTCTAGAACTGTATGATGATAAAGGAACCTGTTTACATGTTCATTAGACCTAGGATATCTTATGGTATGAACTACATTGAGATTGTAGTTGATGCAGGAGCATCTTGGGGTACCAAGCAATCCTGCACAACCAAAAAATATTTTAAAATTTTATGCTTGTGTTTTATTTTGATTTTTGGCTATAGGTGCAAATTGTTGAAATTTTCAACTCTTCCAGCATAGCAAAATTTGGTGATGGATTGTGGGAAAATCAATTTATTAATTGATTCATTTTTAAATTGTTTTAAAAGATGTTAATTTTACAAAAAAAGAAAATCTTATGCCCAAGCTTGGAGTGGGCATTTAATATGCTCTGCAACTCCACTTTGAAATTTGAATTTGTATTTTGTTGCAAGCTGGGAATGCATCATGTTGAGGGAGAGTGGAGATAGTGGGTTGGAGAGTGGGAAGAAAAAAATGAATTTCCCATTGAATGCACACGCCAAGAAGAGGAAATCCATGCCAGGAAGGAGTAATGAGCATTCTGGAGGTTTGACTGGTATATTATTATTTTTGGGAAAAGAGAAAAGATTTTCTGGGTCGTAATTATGAGACCCAGTCTTAGTAAAATGGCCATAACTTTCTCATACAGTAACAAAATTAAGAATTTGAAAATGACCTAGAAAGCTGGAAACGAGGTGCACCAAACCCATAAATCATTTTAGAAAATTCTAACGAATGATAGAGCATTGATAGGTAGAAAGTGACATGTTTTCTTGGTGGTTTAGTGGAGGTTGTTTTGAGAAGCCAATAGTGGTTTCTTCTCACACAATTTCTATATATTGATGCTTGCAATTTGGTGAAGGGGGGCTTTGGAGAAGAAGAGTTTTGCATACTCAAATGCTGTGGGAATGAAGGTAGAATGTTGAGTTGCATATTTTTGTATGTGTAAAGCCCATGTTGTATGGGAGCATATGAGCTCCATGATTATGTAATTTAATTTCAGATTTTGAAATCAATATATGTTGCAAATTTCACTTCCATTTTGTTAATATTTATTTGCAGCCTTCTTACATAGTGTTGTATGTGTATTTGGTTTTAGATTTGAAAGAGAGAGTTTCCCTCTTCATCAGTGGTATCAAAGCAGGAGTTCCTAAGTGTGTAGGCATAGTGCCAAACGTGAGGTAGTTTGCACTAGGACCTGAGGGTGGAGAATGTGTGGATTTTGCTTACAGATGAATGTGCAAGTAGTAAGAAGACATTTTTAGAGGATTTGAGGAACTAAAGTTCCCATGATTGTAAACAAACCTTCGTTTACAATAATATTGGTAAATATTGGAAGAGAGTTTTGTAAACAGATCACCAAAGGAGGCAGTTTTGTAAACATAGATTAGGAGACATGGAGGATGAGACTACAAATATTGCAATGGTAGAAGAGAGTTCTTTAGGGAACACCTATGAAATTGAGAAGGATGATTTACTCATTTAGATTGAAAGAGAATGGGATCAACTTATTACAAGGAAAGCAAAAGTTGCAGTAGTGGAGGATATTGAGGTAAAATTTATTTTTGATAAATGTTTTTATGAAGATGAATGTGATTATAATGAAGTTGCAGCAAAAGAGTGTCCTTTGAAGGACATAGAAGAAAGTGAAAGGGATGATTTATTGATGTGGATGGCAGCAATTGAAAGAGAGTGGGATGAGTTAATCTCAAGTCAGACAAAGGTTGCAGTAGAAGGTGAGGTAAAATCAGATTTTAATATTTTCTTTGATGAAGATAGTAATGTAGAAATGGAGAAATTTGTTGCAACAAAGAAAAAGAATAATGAGGACTTGTTGGTGGACATGGAGCATCAAATCGATGAAGATATAAAGTTTGATTTTTCTACATTATGTGATGAAGAAATTGATTTGGATGTTGTGGAGAGAAGAGAAAAGTTAGTAGATATGAAAGAATTTACAATAATAGATTGGCATTCAAGGGTTGCAAATTTATGTAGAAGTTGTAGGGGCAGATTTGTGTGAGTATGTTGCAGGTGTTGATGTGTATAATGAGGGAATTTGGTGGAGGTGGTCAATTTTTTGTGGGTCAAGACCCATGGAAGAAGAAAAGAATGGTAGGCAGAGTTGTTGGAGGAGAGCGAAGCTAGTTCCAGAAAGATGTTGGAAGAAGAGGAAGAAGAAAATACTTCATGTGCACTTTGGACAACAATGGAGTTCACTGCAGATTGCTTGCAATTTGAAAGAATGGTTCTACCATTCAACTCCATTTTTGTGAGCCTATGCTCACAAACTTTCTACCTCGGGTGTCTGATGCAGGAGCATCTTGGGGTACCAAGCAATCCTGCACAACCAAACAATATTGTAAAATTTTATGCTTGTGTTTTATTTTGATTTTTGGCTACAAGTGTAAATTGTTGAAATTTTCAACTCTTCTAGCATAGTAGAATTTGGTGATGGATTGTGGGAAAAAAATTATTAATTGATTCATTTTTAAATTGTTTTAAAAGATTCTAATTTTACAAAAAGGAAAATCTTATGCCCAAGCTTGAAGTGGGCATTTAATATGCTTTGCAGCTCCATTTTGAAATTTGAAGTTGTATTTTGTTGCAAGTTGGGAATGCAGGGTGTTGAGGGAGAGTGGAGATAGTGGGTTGGAGAGTGGGAAGAAAAATTTGAATTTCCCATTGAATGTACATGCCAAGAAGAGGAAATCCATGCCAGGAAGGAGTAATGAGCATTTTGGAGGTTTGACTGGCATATTATTATTTTTGGAAAAAGAGAAAAGATTGTCTGGGTCGTAATCGTGAGACTTAGTCTCAATAAAATGGTCATAAATTTCTCATACAGTAACAAAATTAAGAATTTCCAAATGATTTGGAAAGCTGGAAATGAGGTGCACCAAACCCAAAAACCGTTTTAGAAAATTTTGATGAGTGATAGAGCATTGATAGGCATAAAATGACGGGTTTTCTTAGTGGTTTAGAGGAGGTTGTTTTGAGAAACCAATAATGGTTTCTTCTCACACAATTTCTATATATTGATGCTTGCAATTTGGTGAAGGGGGGCTTTGGAGAAGGAGTTTTTCATACTCAGATGTTGCTGGAATGAAGCTAGAATGTTGAGTTGCAAATTTTTGCATGTGTAAAGCCCATGTTGTATGGGAGCATATGAGCTCCAAGATTATGTAATTCATTTTTCAGATTTTGAAATCAAAATATATGTTGCAGATTTCTCTTCCATTTTGTTGTTAATGTTTATTTGCAGCCTTTTTGAATAGTGTTGTATGTGTGTTTGGTTTTAGATTTGAAAGGGAGAGTTTCCATCTTCATCAATTGAAATATTTTTTCTAATAAAATTTAAATTTGATTATTTTAACAAATATTGCAAAAACCCAAATTTCTTCACTATTTTTACACTAACATTAAAAACCTAAATTAATAAATAAGGTAAAAAATTGACAAATAAAATCCAATTTTTTTTCTTATTTTTAGCGAAATCTAAAAAACGCCAAAATATGTTGCAACAATAACAAATACAATGACATGCACTAATAGTAAAAACAAACTAAAAATATTATGATTTAAAATCTGCAACAAAATTATAAATACATAAACTTTGAACAAATAAAACTTGCAACTCATTAGAGATCATTCACAACCTCTGAGTGAGATTGTCATACAGAACCAAAGGAGTTTTATCCTCCAATCCTTGAAACTAAAGGGTTTTCATGGACTCTGATCTCCAAAAACCTAAGGGTTTTTTGTCCTCAAATCTAATTGTTTTAGCACATCTTCATAATAAAGTTGACAATTTTTTTTAGCGTAGAATAAAAGCTAGCTCACAATGAATGCATTCACTACCCTTTTATTCATGAAATCTAACATTGGTAATGAGTATTTCCTAGATTAGTGGCTTAAATCATGCATGCACTAATCACACTAAATAACACTTGTTTTCCCACTTTAATTTTACATTTAAAATTTCCTTTATCATGTAGGTCAAATATTTTGGCCATTTTTCTAACTTGTCACACTTTCGCACTTTTGGAAAACCTATTAACCTTGTTACTTTCATAATTTTGGTGAACGTATGAACCTTATCATAGTTTCATACTTTTGGCATATTGATGAATCTTCAAGCCTTGTCACACTTTCACAATTTTGATGAATTGAAAAACTTTCAAACTTAGTGAAAATTTTAACTTTATGATAACTTGAACCCTTCCCTTTTCCTTGTTGGGTTTTTATAAATTTTACAAACACACAAACTTAGTGAAAATCATAACTTATCGACATATTAAAACCTCCCCTTTTCTTTTTTGCACTTTCAATAATTTTACAAACCCATGAACTCAACAAAAAATAAAACTTACCAACAAAAAGCTTATTTCTATTCATTGAATTAGGAAATTTAAAGACAAATTCTAGGCTTAGCTTATTTTTAGGGTCAATTTTCTTCAATAATTAGATAACCAAAAGATTATTTCTTATTTTTCACACCTTAGCCCACTAGAAATAGGAAGTGTGCCAATATTGCCTCCAATTGGAATTAGTTAGAAAGGGTATATTACAAGTCCACCATCCTCTTATTATCCTTGAACCAATGCAAATTTTTAACATAAAAGACGGGTAAAAATTTATTAAAACACAAGAAAATTACAGAGAAAAGTCATTACAAAGCCTTATCTAGCTCCACCAAATGGTCCAACTGTTGAGACAAATCAGGGGGGTAATTGACCCCAATCAACCAAATTCCAATCATGAAAATGATCAGAAGCCCATTTAGCCAAACAATCAGCAACACCATTCCACTCCCTAGGAATATGAGTGAAAGTAACAAACTCAAGAGAAACACAAAGATTGAGAATTTGTTCAATAATCAAAGCTAGGTGCCAACTGACATCATCTAACCTCCGCCTGTTCAGCAAGTTCACCACAACTTGGGAGTCAGATTCACAAATAATCCTGCGCCACCCCAACTGGATGCCACGCTCCACAGCTAGTAAAATTGCTTGAGCCTCCATAAGATTATTAGTATGAAGACCCTTATAAATAGAGAAAATGAATTGAACATCCCCAGAACTATCCCGACCAACACCACCAATACCAGCATGACCAGGGTTTCCACGAGAAGAGCCATCTGTGTTAATTTTTAGGGTGCCTTGAGGAGGAAGAGACCATCTTCCCTCCCTATTCACCTTCGGTGTTGGATGCCTACACCTGTTGCGCATAAGCTGCTGATGCGAAGGAGGAAGATGAAGGTGGTTGAAACAACCAACATCAGAAGGAGCAATCGAAACAGTTAGATCACACTTAGCCGTGATCGTTTCTCCCATAAAATACAAAATTTTCCACCACAAGCGAGGGGCTCCCATCATCACATCTTGAAAAATCCGCCGATTCCTTTCCAACCAAAGATTCCAAATAATGAGGGATGGGCCAATCGCCCAAGCAGCTTGAAGAAAGGAAGTAGAAACAGGGGCCCTACTCCCCCGATCCACAAACTCAGCCAAAGAGGAAACATGCGTACAGGGCACATTCCACACCCGCTACCAACGATGCCAAATCTCCCGAGCATAGGAACATTGGAAGAAGAGATGAGAAGCACACTCCTCAGCCTCACGACACAACACACAACAAGAGGGACCCTGGAAACCCCGCTTGCATAAATTATCCCAAGTAAGACACCGGTTTTGAGCCACCAACCACATGAAGAAATTGCACTTGGGCCAGGACAACTTATACCAAACATACTTCCACCAAGGGACCTTAATATCCCCAAACAACTGACGACCCAATTGCTTATAGCCAGAAGACACAGAGTACTTCCCAGACATATCAGAGCCATCCCAAGCTAAAATATCAGGTCCCCTCAACGAATTACAAGCCCAGGAAGCCAAAAGTTGAGCAAGCTCCCGCCTATCCCCCTCAGAGCCCCCAGGAGGCCACTCAAAAGGGTGCTTCTAGCGAAAAGAGACAACAGAGCCACAATGCTTAGCAATCTTGTAATGCTCTACGGTGTCCCAACTAGCAGCAGTAAAAACATCATAGAGGGATTGAAGATGAGGAAAAGCAGAAAGAATAGGTGGGTGACCATCCCAAGAATCCCACCAAAATAGAGCCTGTGATCCCGAGTGACAGATCCAAAAAAGCGCCCGCTTAATCAACTGAGCTCCCACTTTCAGAGTAGACCAAATCATAGAACCACTCCCCTCCAGAGGATAATGAGGAACCTCATAGGGAGCAACACCACGAAGATACTTATAGTTAAGAACACAGGCCCACAACTGGTGTTGATTAGTACACCAGCGCTAGTAAAGCTTCACCGCAAGAACTTGCCCATTCAAAATAGAAGAGCGTAAACCGAGACCACCCTCCTACTTTGGTCTACACACAGAATCCCATTTAACAAGACTCCACTTAGAAGTCATCAAGTTACCACTCCAAAGGAATTGCCAAGAGAGAGCATCAAATTCCTAAAGGAAATACATAGGGGTCGATTGGACAAAACACCTGTAGATGGGAAGGGCCTGGATAATAGACTAAAGGAGGGTAACTCTAGCAGCAGTAGACAACCACCGATGAGTCCAATGTGTTATCTTCTTCCTCAACTTATCAAGCAACATTTGCCAAGAGGATCTGGGTTGACGCCCAACGGCAAGAGGAATTCCCAAATAGACAAAGTGGAGAGATCCAATTTGAAACCTCAAAATAGCAACAATCCTCCTCTGGATGGCCAAAGGAGTATTAAAGAAAAAAATAGAAGACTTTTGCTCATTAAATTTCTGACCCGAAGCAGCAAGGTAGATGTCCAAAGCTTTCCTAAAGGAATCAGCTTCACGAAGACAAGCTAGCCCCATAAGAGAGGTGTCATCCACAAACTGGAGGTGAGAAAGAGTAGGCAAACCCATCCCCCACTGCCAACCATGAATCCCACCCTGAGAGTCCCGAGATTTAAGAAAGCGCCCAAGCCCTTCAGCCATAAGAATAAAGAGATAGGGAGAACCAATGCAAATTTTTATTCTCCAATATATCTAGTCCCTCTCATGTAGTGTTCTCGACTAGTAGGCTCTTCTAGTGAACCAAATATTTTTTGATACTCCTCAAATTATTCACCATAATATCTATCACTTATTTAGGTATCAAAATCATCTTGATCACACCATCCAAGGGTGATAGGTCCACTAATACATAATATGCATAACCAAGATCCCTTTTAAAATAAGAGACATGAAATAAATTTTGGATTTGGCTATTTTATAGGAGCTCCAATGCATAAGCTAGTTCACCTATCCTCTTCATAGTCCTGTTAGGTCCATGAAATTTGGGTTTGAGTTTTTCATCCCAAGTTTTTTGATGGAATATTTCCTATAAGGTTGCAATCTCAAATAAACCATGTCTCCAACCTCAAAATATCTCTCAATATGATTTTCATCTAGATATTTTTTTTGTTAATTTTGAGCTTTTTGTAGATGGTCTTTGAGTGTCCTCAATATTTCTTGGCTTTGATTAATCAAGTCACACAAATACTCTACTACCTATGAATATTAGATCAACAAAATTTAGTGTATCATAACCATATAAGGATTTGAAAGGAGACATACCAATGGACATATGGTAAGGTATATTTTTGTAGTACTCTCCCAAATACAACTTATCCCATACCAATTTCTGATTTAAAACATTATTCTTCAAGTATCCGTCAATCCAATTATTCACTATTTCTATTTGTCCATCTATTTGGGGTGATGGTTTGTGCTAGGAGTGAGCTTTGTACCTACCAAGTGAAATAAATCCTACCAAAAGGCACTCAAAAATATATTATCCCTATCACTAACAATATTCTTGTTTTCAAATATGCAGATAGTGTGTTGTCATTGATGTCAACCTCTGTTAGTGTTGTCATTGATGTCAACCTTTGTTAGGGTTGTCATTGGTGTCAACCCTTGTAGATATCACATGCATTCATATTGAAGGATAGTCTAGGGTTGGAGATGTAAGATTGTCTTATATGTTGAAGTTCATGTTTGGGATAATATCATCACCAGTACACCATTGTAACCACCAGTCAAAGTTCATGGTTAGATGCCAAAATCCTTGGTTGAAAAAGTTCAAATCTATCTAAGGCATATGACTGGCTACACAGGAGCTCTGTCAAATGCTCCACATTCCTTAGTAGATGAAGTTTTACTCTTGTGGTTTGAAGAATAGCTCTACACAATTGAAAGGTATGCATATGACATGTATTCCATGCATAAGTTCTACAACAAAGTATTTTGGAGTTGTCATAGTATGAAGTTGCTAAGTCCCAAAGAATGTATGATAAAGAGAGAATTGTATGTCTCCACATTACAATGTTTTACCTTGTGGTTCTGAAGTTAAGTTTATGAAGATGATATGTCTACTCAGTCCAAGTTTCAGATGATTTGGTTCACCATTGGTGGTTCTGTAGATGACAGTGTGTTGTATATGTTTCGACAACTTGTTAGGTTGGTCTATTGGTGTCTAATTGATTTGTGTCAACTTATATTGGATCAATAATATGTACAACAGATTTGTAATGCATGATGGAAGCTCTTTGGGGCTCTTTGGTTGCTCCACAAGTTGATATATACTTCTCTCCAACCCCACAGTTTGTTTGTTGTGGATATCTTGATCTCCATGTGTTTGATCCATCATGTATTGTTGTAGAATGACAAAAGGGAATGCACAAAAATGTTGTTACATGCTATAAATGTTTGCTAAAGTGGTCCACAAAGTGTTTCTTGGTCTCTCTAGTACTACCTTGGTCTGAAGTTAATGTCTTGATAGTTTGCTTGCTTACTGGGTCGATGTGTCATGTTGGGTTGATTGCACCAGGTGTTTAGATGTGTGCACCATTTTTCAAGATATATGTTTCATGAAGGATAAGTCTTGGATATCTCTCAGCTTGGATAACTCTCAAATGCGCCATTTTACCTATCAAAAGCATCATTCTACTTGGAAAAAGCATCGATTTGTTCTTGAGTTGAAAATACCTACAAATGAAGGCAAAAACCCTTAAACATCAAAAACACCATTTTACCTATCAAAAGTGTCATTATGTGATCAAATATACCATTATGTGATTAAACGCATTCTTTTGTGATCAAAAGTGTCATTCTATGATCAAATGTGTCATTCTACAATCAAATGTGCCATTTTGCAATCAAAAGTGTCATTCTATGATCAAATGCACCATTCTACAATCAAAAGCATTATTTTGCAGTCAAAAGAGTCATCCTAGATTCAAATGTGATACTCTACACCTGTGACCTAAAAATCATGGAAACTCTTGATGCAAATTGTTAAATTTTAGGGACGTGGGTCCCATCAGTGTGCCAAAATGTAGAAGGTCAATAAAATTACTAAAATATGAAATGAGAATGAACTAATAATAAACCCAAATCCAATAATCAAATAACCTACTTCAATAAAATGTGTGCACAAACATGAGAGAAAATCAAATTAAACTATTTTACCTCCACCAATGTGCCTAGTTTTGCTCCATTGTAGAATGTGATAATGCTATGATAAATATATGTGGATTACTCATAGACCTTAGCATAACCTTGATAGTAAAGTGATAGCAAAATGGATGGAAGATTCTTCAAAATTCGTGAAGAGATTGAATGGCTAAATGATGGGTATTTTATATCTTTCATTAATATTTGATCAATAGTGTAAGATGACTGGAGAGATCAATGGATGAGAAGGGTTGAGAGTCATAATGAATGTGCAAGCAACATGTGTTAGGATGAAGAGCTTAGATGTGGATTTAAGGGACTATATGGATCATTTGACTACATGGGTGGATAAAGTGGAAGTGAGTGAGAATGAGTTGAGGTTGCTTTTTAGTCAACTCACTAAATTTAGAGATGGTCACTAAATTTAGAGATGAAAGAATATAAGTAGAATGATGTATTTAAAAAATAAATAAAATATTGACTTTATTTATTTTTAGAAGAATGGAAAAGTCAAATTAAATAAATGAAATAATTTATTTAATTTTAAAGTAAATATTAGTTAATTTAAATTAATTAATTATGTTAGATGAGGAGAATGTGTGATCTAATTAATTAATGTGAATGGAAGAATAATTAGAAATTTAATTAAATAATTAAAATATGGATGGAAGAAAATTATAAATAATTAAATGATTAAAATTACTTAAAATTAATATGGATGAAAAATTAGAAATAATTAAATAATTAAAAGTTATTTAATTAATATGGATGGAAAAAAATTAGAAATAATTAAAAAATTATTAAAGTGGTTAGAGGAAAATGATTAATTAATCAAATAATTAAAAAAATTAATTAGTATTTATTAGGGAAAATGAAAAATTAATTAAATAATTTAAAAACATTTAATTAAATTGGAAAATGTGTTAACTTCATTAAATAATCAAAATTATTTAATTAATAGTGATGTTGGGTTATGAGTGATCATGATGAGAAATGATGATGGTTTAGACAAAATATGTTAGTCATTTTTAGGTGTCTACAATAATGACATTCCACATTTAAAATTTAGAAAAGGGCAACAAAATGCTAGTTTTGAGATACAATACAAATGTATAGAAATATATGTGAATATAGACAATAATTGAAATGTAAATAATAAATATTTAGAAATGTATATACATATGAATAAATCAAAGTACAATATGGACAAATAGATATAAACAAATGTAAAATAGATATACATTAAATTATAAGTCAAACTTAATACAAAAGTGTGTCACTTATTGTATTAATAGAGTCCATCAGGATGGGCCCAAAAGTAAATGAAAATTGAGATGGGGTATGCAAATTTGAAGGTAATGTTTGCTTGCATTTATTTAATAGCCCTAAAAGTTATTTTCCTAAAGTTTTCTAATATCTAGGTCAAAATTGATTACTGTGTTACTACCATGGAACATGTTAAATATGTCCTCCTTGACTTCTTCCATTTAAATGAGGTCACGTTGACGCACTATAAACGAGAGGCTCGAGATTAATTTCTTGGGTTAAGCAGATATATTTGAACTTGTTAACCAATCACATAGCTTGTTGGTCAGGCTTGCAAATTGGATCGTCTACCCTGAGTCAAACTAAAAACAGTACGTTCCGCTTTCAGCACGTTGCGAGCAAGACTCCGGGCAATGGCAAACTACCGTCAAATGACGTAATTTGTAAATACGAGCCACAAGAACCTCATCCATTTTTCTGTCGTTTGCCAACAATTTACTCTGTCACAAAGATACAGTGTGTCAGTAAATACTAAATGCCACTTGCCACCTGTAATTTGCGTGAACGTTACGTCGGATTACCATGAAAAGGTATTTTTGTGTCAGGCAGTATAAAATTTTCACGTCCTCTGACATAAAATAGTCAAGGGCTTGCCGAGTAAACGCATCTTGAATTTGAGAGGATGATGAAGATACACGTGGCGGGATGAGGGGCTACGAATGACAAGGCTGGTGTAGAGATGGCATCTTTTGACAGTACACGTGGCAGGCTACATTGCTTACTTGAAAGGCGGCGGCGAAGAGGTGTAGGCTCTCGTCCGCCGGACCGCCGTCACCGTTTACCGCCCAGTTTCGTGGATGATTTTTCAGTCAACAGCTATCTTAACCTAAAATTCCCGCGGGTCCAAAGCATCTGACGGCCAGGGAAAATTCCCGGGGTTTCCGGGCTGCAACTTGAACCTTAGGATCTAGGGGAAAGAGGAGGCGTATTATATAGGGGTGGAAGTTCCTTTGTGCGGGCTTTGTAAATTTCGGTTCGTTGATGAAACCGAGTCTCTCTTCTCGTGTTTCTCTCCCTTGTAGTGTGTGCAGGAACGACATTTTTGTTATAAAAGTACGGCTTTTGGTGTCGTCTGGTTGTTTGCTCGAGGTTTCGTGTGCGCGCGGAACATTGAATTTGGCTAGGTCGGTGGAAGAATTGCATTAGAGAGGACGCGAGGGTTTGAAGTTTTGAACGATTGGTGTTTGCCATTGTCGGCAATTACGAGGAAAGGATCAAGAATTGGGTCTGGTTTTTGGCGGTTTCGTGACGGCTGTGTAATGCTGTAAGTTTTCTGGTTATCTTTTTCAAGTGTACATTGACTTGTTGAATGTGTTCCCTGTTTTTTGTTATGCTTTGGTTTAGCCGGCTGCGTGTGAGGTGCTTTGAATGGGAGGATTTAGACTTGTATTTTCTGTGCAAATTGAAGGGATTCGAAGGTTTGTAGGTTTGTCTGCGGTGAGATTCTAATCACAGGGTTAACATTTAAGGTGTTTTTGAGGTTTTAAGGCGTTTGTTTTGAAATTTCTGGATTTTGAAATTCCAAAGTTTTCTAGGGTGACATTTGTCCTGGTAAAATGTGCAGGTTTTGCTCGGCTCAGACAAGTTGCTCTCATCTCCCAAGGTCAATTTGTGCATTGAACAGCTAGGAAAAGCAATTAAGGTAAATCCTGAAGCGGCATACTTTTGCATTAGAGATTAGAAGGAATGTAATGCATGCAAATATAGATGTATTTATAAACATGCAAGCTTCTGGAAGCAGCGGTTTAGAGATACATTTTAAAATATTTGCTCAAGCATTTAATACTGAAGCTTTCCATGTATTCTCAATTCCTGCAGCGGCGAAGAAAGCGAGGCATTTACATCGTCTAAGTTGCATTGAAATTGAGAAGCTGGCGATCGAGGATCATTCTCCAGCTAACATTTACAGGACAAAAAGCAAGAAAGTCATGGTAAGCGAGCCTTACCTAACAATCTAAGCGTTTAACAATGCCTAATTTGATATTTCCTCGTTGTCTCCGTCTGCTTTCTTTTTTGCGGAGGATAATCTCTAAATTCTTCTCGGCGCAGGTAGGGACAATGCTACCATTACAAGACGACGAAATAGGGCCGCCTTGGCTGGAACCTCTGCTAAAAACAGTTTTTTTTACGCCCTGCGAAATACATGCGGATTCCAGCAAAAGCGAGTGCAACATTTACTGCCTGGATTGTATGGGAGACGCATTATGCTCGTACTGCCGCGGCCGTCACAAGGATCACAAAATTGTGCAGGTTTGTATTCGCTTAGAAAATTTAAATTCCCGTACTTTTTTCCTTGTTTTTGAATTGTCCTAAATTTCTCCAGCGGCTGCTCAGATAAGGCGGTCCTCGTACCACGATGTGATTCGGGTTTCCGAGATTCAGAAAGAGCTAGACATCACAGGCGTACAGACCTATATTATAAACAGTGCTCGAGTTGTTTTCCTTAACGAAAGACCGCAACCAAGGCCTGGGAAAGGCGTCACCAATACTTGTGAAATTTGTGAAAGAAGCCTCGTCGATTCATTCCGCTTTTGCTCGCTTGGCTGCAAGGTATTATTGCAAATTCATCCGATTCCATTTCCATTTACAGCTCGGTTCTTATTCTATACCAATTCTTCTCAAAGAATGCAATTCTTCTGTTAACTGACGGTAAATAGTTATGTCAGCTGCAAGGAATAAAGAATCGCAGAGACATGACATTCATCTTACATTCGAAGCACTCCAGGGACGAATCCGATGACTCATCTTCTCAGAAAAGAGCACGGAGAAGCTTGGAACATTTACATTTGTCTGAAGACAACGGCGGCACGGAAAGCACGTCAATCGACGGCACTAGTTCCGTCAAGCGAGAAGACTATTCAAGCGATCCCGAGGCGGCGAAATTCCGTTACAGTTTGCATGATATTTATCCTCCTACTCCACCGATATCTAGCCAGAAACTTACTGGGAGAAGGAGAAAGGGGATTCCACACAGAGCACCCTTAGGAGATTAACAGTATCTTTCTGTTCAAGGTTGTTCCAAATTAGAGGGCAAAAGCAACAATCTCTTTTGTAGACTGTAGATAAATGCAATGGGAATTTAATAGGCTTGCTATAACAAGAAAGCATCCGCATCTAATGCATTTGCAAGGAAGCTAATAGTAATATGCCATGCTTGATAATATACTGTGAACCTAATATACAGCTATCCTATAACCTATATGTATTCAATCCTGTATCTAAACCGACAAATATAAATGAAACTAGGATTGTATTTTTCTTTGGGTACAAGAGTATGATGACCTTGGCCTTTTGTCACAACATGTTCCCTAATTGGATATGCAGACCACACTAGGGTGAACAGTGAATGTCCAAACTGACATGACACCTTTGCCCCTGTCATTCATGGTGAATATTGCAGGCTTAATTACATTTGTGAAGATTAAACAATGATTCAATGTAATTGCGTGTGTTCAAGTGGGATCGAATTGTAATGTGAGTTGACAAGTTCTTCCTTTAATTAAATATTATAACTTGGCGTTTATAAATTGGACATAACTACTTGGCCGGCCCATTTTCCAAATACTTGTCAAGTACGTCACGTAAAACAAATAATCAAATACAACTTAATTACAACACCAAATAGATTAGACTTCTTAAACACCGGTATAAATATGCAGGCCAATGCTGACCGTTTCGGAATGAATGAATGCGGTTATTACAGTGCTCATCGCTTTAACGAAATCGGAGGAGACGGCTGAAAGTAATACGGAACGGGCGTAGACGATATCCCTAGGTATTTTGGAAAGCCACTTTACGTTTGTTCTGCAACTAGGATTATGAAAAGTATTCTGTCCAAGATTATAAGGTTGTCTTAAGCTTGCCATAAAAAAAAATAAAACTGCGCTCTCTGCTGTCGTAGAAAGTGACGATACTTTTCACAATGCCATTTATTACATAATTAGTTCAAAATGAGGAGGACAATGGACCCTGGAATCTTAGAACAATTGGACGACGGACACTCACCATTATCAAAACAGTGTTCAAAATTATCGAAATAGTGTTGGGGGATTAGAAACATCATCGGGGGGCGAGGCAGTCAAACTCGTCGGCCCCGACACGAAACACATATTTACCCCGTAAAGAGACGGAAAATGTCACTATTCAGAGTTCACGTTATGTAGTTAGAAAGTCAAACACACAACGCACCCTAATTGGAATAAAAGAAAGTTGAGTGTCATCCCATGATCCATATCGTCCCGTGGAGTGGGTTATCAGTTGAAAATCGGAGAATCAGATTCCGTTTTGGGCCAATGCCGCAATTTGTTTAGAAAATTTGGTACGAGTAGATAGAAGTTAGTTGACGTCGTCCTCGTTTATCTAGGAAATCCGATTGCCCAGACGTCAAATGGCACGTCAAATACCAACCCGGCATTACATTCTGTTAGATGACGTTATCTCAGGCAGTTTGTGATCAAACTATTGGAACTTCACGTGAGAGTTCCGCACGGTCGCCCGTGCGCCTCAACTGTGTCCGTTGGGCCTTCCATGTGGACTCATGTGGCTAATCGATTGGCCATGCCTTGTGCCGTGTTTTTATGAACTTCAACTGCTATCCATCGATGCAACCTTACGTGGCCAGGTGTAAGTCTTGTAGCGCACGTGACGAAGAAAAGAGACGGGAGGAATCTTCAATAGTAACCGCCTTTCTCCCGAGTCCCCGTCGCGCTAACGCCGCCAAGCACAAACCCGAGGCAAAAGTAAGGAATTCCTCAATTGTTGCCGCGTGTCTTAAGGTGCTTTTGATGCCCAACTGGGACTTTATTATATATTATTATTTTTTAATTCTGAAATACTTGCCACGGCTGGTCTGAAAAGCATCCTCCCCACGGAATTGTTGGTTAGGGTCCCTCCACCTAAACCTTGTGGAAAAGACAAATAATACTAAGCGCTTCCAACTCCATTCACACTTCTTGATGGTTAGTCCAGTCCATTCTCTAACATAGAAAATCATTCTCTCAACCTACCTAGGGTTGTGTCGAAAAATAAAGCCCCTAACCTTATACCTTAGGATGCAGTCTCCTAATCTTTGAAAATTCTATACCCATGCTCTTTCGGTTGGATTAGTGTTTGAAATGAAGTAATTAGTTTATATGTGATATATTTGTGTATGAATTTGATTTATGATTTTATATTATTGTAATTTTTATTACAATTTTTAGATTAATATGTTCATATCTTTGTAAAAGTGATTTTGTAGATTATCAAATCCTGTAAAAGTGATTTTACAGGTTCTCAATGTAATTAGATATATGACATGTAATATTTATCTCTTAAGGTTTTGTCAACCTCTATATACCTCCTCATTGTCAATGTTAATGGGCAAGCTCTTGATATCATCAATTTTAAAATTATAGGATTACAAATTTTTTAATGTATAGCCAAACTCCTAACTTATGTCCCTACTACTTGATGTCTTGTGTTTTTCCATAAAATTACTTGAGATTGGTCGCTTGTTTAAGTCTGCTTGTAAGGTTAGTTTTACAAGATCTTGATTTACTTCTAGAAATTTGTTATCATGTTAATATCTCTATGTCCTATCTACTTTCATAGTCTTTGGGTTTGTGGTATAAAGTGCTTTTGCATCCTTGTGTGTGAGATTACAAAGTTTGGTTGGAGTAAATCTATTTTCCCAAATGTCTTGATGTCCTTTTTCTTCTCACAATTCCTATAAAGTTGTCTACATATGAGCTTATCTTTTTACCAACTGTTCTTTCATATTAATGTCTGCATGAATCAAGTTTAGGAAGATTATAGAGTAAGTTAGATTAATCATTTAACCACTATTCCTTCATATCCTCATGCCTTACTTTCAAATTATCTAAGTGTTGAAAATCTCTTGACCAAATTCAAATCCCTATAAAAAATCACTAAAAAACTACAAGATGCACTTTTGTGCAAGTTGTGGGATTTTAACTGAGAAGTGAGCTTAAGCTCTTCCAATCCAATGTTTAGAACTCCCGTCCTTTTCAATACAAACATGCAAAAAAATAGTTTAAAGCTTAATAAATAAATCCTTGAAAAGAGACATAAAGTTGAAAAATGTTGATAGAGAAATATATTTTTTCCTTATGAATAACCTCTAGAATTCCTTAGGATCTCTACACAAAATCAACAAAGAGAAAATTTGAAGAATGATAACTTACTGCAATTCTCAAGACACATATTATTGTGGGATTCTACTGAACTAAAGAACCTCTTATTCAAAAGTTCTAACCCTCAAACATTTCCGGCAGACTTCAGTTAAAGGAGGAATTTTGAATGATATTGAACATTAGACTTGTAGAGTTCTTGAAGAAACAATAGAAATAAAGAAAGATAAAAACTCCATTGAAAGGTTTGTGAATTTATAAAATTACTAAAACATGAACAAAGGTTTCAAATTGATAAAGGTGCTTCAAAAAAGGTGTGTTAGAGAGTTCAAAGTTTTTTTGAATCATCAAAAAAGTTTCTAAAATGTAAATGAAGTTCAAGGTTTCCAAAAAAATGTGGATTAGCTCTAAATGTCCTTGAAATCTCATGAATTATCTAAAATACAATGATATTTTAAGAAAACTATATTTTTAGTTTTGAAATTGAATCTAATTTATTTATTTTAGATTTTTATAGGATTTTAGGATGGAGATAATAATTTTGAAGCATGCAATGCAACACTACTTTCCATGCAAGATTTTATTATAGACATAAATATCACCTCAATATCATACAACATGAAAGCATGATGCATTAAATTATACTTTTTTTCTTGACATGGATGATCAATCAACTATCCTTTCCTAGACCTTGTGCCATATAATTTTATCTACCTCTACTACTAGATGCTTTAATCACATACATAATTACTACCATTAGATTTTTTAGTTGGTTGGAATTGAACAATGAAGATTTATAGTTTGTTGGAGTTGAATAGAGAGGGTTTATTGGGATCTTCACTTCCCAAAAATATGAATGCATGCAAAATATAAACCTATAAACCTTTGGTGATGGATGAATCATAAACATTCATTTGTAGTAAGTATATTGCCTTATCTTTTAAAGGCAATACATTTCTCTTTTTAAGGGTTAAAATTGTTGATACCAATTGGACTAGCAAAACAATTTTCTTTAGTTTTCATCTTACTTTATGGGTTCTAAAAAAATAGTTGAATTTCTTATTGTAAACAATATTTTATGGATCTTCTATTTATTCATTTTATTAAAATATTTAGTTAATTTGTGCTAGTGTTTGGTGTTTGATTAAGTTTATTTTCATGTCTTGAAACCTTTCATAGAAGATTTACAATTTCTTTACAAATTTGTGAGTTACTCTAGTTAAGTAAAGAATGATTTATCCTAGATCTATCTACTTTCACTTCATAATATTTTGATAGAAATTGAAATTTTAATATTTTCTAAAACCCTTTTCTCTTCTCACCCTATCTTTTGATATTTTTTTACTAGTTGTTAGATTAGGATAAAGCATCAAAATATACTAAATATCTAATGATTAAAATTGTTTCTAATAATACTTTTAGATTCTTTCAATCAATAAAACATGATTTTAGGGGTAGAATTTTGTTTCATAAGATTCATGCATATTTAACCCTTTATATGCAAGATTCTAGAAAACCATTATGTAAGGTCCCTTGTGAAATATAAAACACAATGAATAATTGAGTTATCTTGCAAGCCAAGACTTAGCTATAATGAACTTGGGGTATGTTAGGGTTAGAGATGGCAGATATCTAACAATTAAATGCAGATTTAATTAATAAATAGAGAAACTAAAACACACAAAGAATAAATCATAACACAGAGAATTTAACGTGGTTCACCCAATCTGGGCTACATCCACCAAACCGTAGCCATCCAATACTTTTATTATCCAGTGCAAAACCTATTACAATCTTGTGAATAATCGTGTTTTTCATCATATTGTAATACCCATCCGAACCCCTTTTTAACAAGCTTAGAAGCTTCCAGATTTTGGGTTCTACAAAATTGGATTTTTCCTTTTTCGTTGATTTTTCCCTTTTTCGGTGATGATGCGAAAAAGTAGGAGGAAAATTTTTCTCGGGGGTTGCCGCCCCCGAACCCCTGCCCGGGGCCCAACCCGGCCCCAAACCCCAACAAGGATAGGGACTGAGGTGTACAGTATACCATGGCCTATACAGTATAGCATGATCAGTCGCCACATACCAACAATCTCCTACTTGGAGACTGATCAGGCTCCACACCACACAACAATCTCCCACTTGGAGACTGATCCTGGACAACATTGCTGCAATTACAGCTCCCATTGGAAATAAGTACCTTGGACCCTGCTGCTCTATTATACTTGAATTCAACCTTGAAGCCCAACTGAAGCTGAAGAGGAGCTCAACTTCTCCCTTGGCACTGCCTTCGTAAACATATCTGCTGGATTAACATCTATATGTATCTTGTCTAGTTTAACCTGTCCATCCTCCAACACCGACTGAATGAAATGATATCTCAACTGTATGTGTTTTGTTTTAGAATGCAAGGTAGAATTCTTTGCAAGATGTATAGCACTCTGGTTGTTTGTAAGCAAGTAATTCTAGATTGTTGTTTTCCCAACTCATCCATGAAAAGTTGCAGCCATATCATCTCCTTTGCCGCCTCTGTTGTGCAACATACTCTGCCTCTATGGTGGATAAAGCAACCACCTTCTGCAATCGAGAAATCCAACTCATTGCTGTCCCACCAACTGTGAATACATAACCGTGGGTAATTCACCGTATCTATATCCCTTTGCCAAATCCGGAAATAACATAGCCTTTTAAATCAGTAGTATTAGGAGCCCCCAAAACATAAACAATTATTGATGTACCTCTCAAGTACTTGAGAATCCATTTTACCGCATTCCAATGCTCAACTCCTGGATGACTCAAATACCTCGCTAACAACTCCTACAACATGTGCAATATCCAGCCTCTGCATACCATGGTATTGCCATTAAACCGCCCACAGCCTGAAGCATATGGTACCTTGGACATTTTTTCTTTTCCTCCTCTTGTGTCTTTGGACACATATCCTTAGTCAATTTAACATGACTGGCAAAGGTGTGTCGACAAATTTTGCATCTATATATGAAATCTCAGAACACCTTTTCAACATAATTAGCTTGAGATAAAACAATTTCTATTTTTCCTATCTCTACAAATTTTCATACCAAGGATTTGTTTTGCTACCCCTAAATCCTTCATAGCAAAAGACTTTGCTAACTGTTGTTTCAACTCTCTTATGTGATCCATGTTAGACCTAACTACAAGCATGTCATCAACATATAAACACAAAATAATGTAGTTGTCATTATCCAACCTCTTAAAATAAACACAATGGTCAGAATTACACCTGTTGTAGCCTTACTCAGCCATAAAACTATCAAATTTCAAGTACTATTGTCGAGGTGCTTGCTTCAAGCCATATAAACTTTTATTCAATCTGCACACTAGTTTCTCCTTACTTTTGACCTCAGATCCTTGTGGCTGTTCCATATATATTTCCTCTTCCAAATCACCATGGAGAAAGGCTGTTTTAACATCAAGCTGTTCTAAATGCAAATCTTCAACAGCCACAATACTTAAAACAATACGAATTGAAGTCATTTTAACAACAGGAGAAAAAATCTCATCAAAATCAATACCCTTTTTCTGTGCAAATCCCTTTACAACTAATCTGGCTTTAAATCTTTTCTTACCTCCATCCTCCTCTTTCAGCCTATAAACCCATTTATTTGGTAAAGCCTTTTTACCTGCAGGCAACTTGCATAATTCCCAAGTCTGGTTTTTCAACAAGGAGTCCATTTCTTCTTCCATTCCATGCTCCCACTGAACCTTGGTATCCACCTGCATAGCTTCATCATAATATTCTGGTTGACCAGCATCAGTTAACAAACAATATACAAAGAGGGAGAGAATCTTTCTGGAGGTCTACTTATCCTTGAAGATCGTCTAACAAGAGTTTGTGGTATTTGTTGTTGTTGTTGTTGCCCAGCATGAGGAACCACTGAAACATCATTATTTGGAATATCATCCAATACTGCATAATCATTTTCTTTCTTCTCATGCTGCAGCAACAGATCTTTGTACAACACTTTCTCATTGAATATGACATCCCTGCTTCTCACAATTTTTTGCTTTTCAAAATCCCAAAGCCTATAACCAAATTCATCAATGCCATATCCAACAAATACACATTTCTTTGATTTTGCATCAAGCTTGGTTCTATTTTCAGAATCTACATGTGCAAATGCTTCACAACCGAAGGTTTTGAGAAAAGAATAACTCACCTTCTTACCTTTCCATGCTTCCTCTGGAATACCACAACCCAAAGTATTAGAGGGACCTCTATTAATTAAATAAACAATAGTGTTTACAGTCTCTGCCCACATTTTTAAAGGCAACCCAACATGCAATCTCATTGTCCATGCACACTTCATTATTGTTCTATTCATGCGCTCAACCACTCCATTTTCCTGTGGAGTCCTTGGAACCGTTTTCTGCCTACGAATACCATTAGAGGAACAATAATCTTCAAAACCTTTGCTGCAATACTCACCACCATTATCAGATCTGAGACATTTTATCTTTTTACCCGTCTCATTCTCAACCAAGCTTCTCCATTTTTTAAAAGTTTCAAATACATAAGATTTCTGCCTAAGGAAATAAATCCATACCTTCCTAGTTGCATCATCAATGAATGCAACATAATACAGAGAGCCACTGAGAGAAGATACCTGAGCTGGTCCCCATACATCTGTATACACAAGCTCTAATTTCTCATCTTTCTTTTGCTTCCCATCCTTGAGAAAACTTACTCTTTTTTTTTTCCATACACAACTTTCATAGAAATCTATATTAACACATTTTAGACCCGGTAAAACATTATTTGAATGAAGTACTTTCATACCTTTTGCACTCATATGCCCAAGTCTATTATGCCACAGTGCTGATTCCGAGTCCACAACAACTGTATGATCTTCTACTTGTTGAACTGTAGCAATTGCTCCTGAACATTGACCTTTTTCCATAACAATTTAAGTAGAAGGAACAGTATGATCTGTACAAAGATATAAGGTGCCTACTTTCACACCTTTTGCTACCACTAAGGCACCCTTTGTAACCTTCCAATTTTTATCACTAAATATAACAACACAACCTTCATCATCTAGTTGCCCTACTGAAATTAAATTTCTGCTTAACTTTGGAACGTGCCTTACCTCATGTAGTAGCCAATGATTCCCATTCTGCAACTTAATATTGATTCTTCCCTTTCCAACAATTTGACAGGGTTCGTTATCTCCTAAATAAACCAGCCCAAAATCCCCTTGGACATAATCAAGAAAATAACTTCTATGGGGGGTAGCATGAAATGAAGCCCCTGAATCTAACACCCAAGAATCATCAGCATTATCAAAGGAAAGAATCAAAGCATCCTCATCAGATTTATTACTTACCACATTTACCTCTTTACTTCCTTCCTTTCTATCTCCTTCTCTATTTTTCTGAGACCAACAATCTTTCTTCAAATGACCCGACTTACCACAGTACCAGCAATCCTTCTTGTCTCTAGATTGGGACCTTCTGTCCTTTGATTTTCCTTGTGACTTCCCACGATTTCTGAAATTGTTTCCTCTCTCCTTTGTTCTGCCCCTGCTTTCTGCATTCAAAACACTGCCTGATGTGGATGTTCCACCTGAGCTTTTCCTACGAATTTCCTCGCTCAAAATAACACCAACAACATCATCAAATTTCAATGTATTCGAACCAGAAACATAATTGCTAACAGCCATTACCAAGCTATTCCAGCTTTCAGGCAAAGAACACAGAATCAAAAGAGCCCTAACTTCTTCATCAAAGTTTACTTTTACATAAGTTAATTGACTAGTGACCATATTAAACTCATTTAAATGATCAGTAACTATCCCACTTTCTACCATTTTCATATTAAATAAACGCTTCATAAGAAATACCTTATTCGAAGCGGAAGGCTTTTCATATAACTTCGCCAGGGTTTTCATCAACTCTTGAGTTATCTTTGCTTTTGTAATATTGAATGCCACTGTTTGTGCTAGGCATAAACAAATACTGCCAAGAGCCTTCCTATCCAAGATCTCCCAATCCTCATTAGACATTGTTGTGGGTTTCTTGGTTTTCCCTTCCAATGGCCGCCATAAATCCTTCTAATAGAGATAGTCCTCCATCTGCATCTTACATAACTGATAGTTCTGCCCATTAAACTTCTCAACCTTCTTACCCTCATCTGCCATTGCTCCCACTCAACCGTGAGACCTTCCTATAAACGATAATCGAAACACAACCCGCTCTGATACCACTTGTTATGGTTAAGATGGCAGATATCTAACAATTAAATGCAGATTTAATTAATAAATAGAGAAACTAAAACACACAAAGAATAAATCATAATACAGAGAATTTAACGTGGTCCACCCAATTTGGGCTACATCCACCAAACCACAGCCATCCAATACTTTTATTATCCAGTATAAAACCTATTACAATCTTGCGAATAATCGTGTTTTTCATCATACTGTAATACCCATCCGAACCCCTTTTTAACAAGCTTAGAAGCTTCCAGATTTTGGGTTCTACAAAATCGGATTTTTCCTTTTTCGTTGATTTTTCCCTTTTTCGGTGATGATGCAAAAAAGTAGGAGGAAAATTTTTCTCAGGGGTTGTGACCCTCGAACCCACGCTTTTCAAGGACTGCCACCCCCAAACCCTCGCCCAGGGCCCGACCCAACCCCGAACCCCAGCAAGGATAGGGGTCGGGGTGTACAGTATACCATGGCCTATATAGTATAGCATGATCAGTCGTCACATACCAACAATCTCCCACTTGGAGATTGATCAGGCTCCACACCACACAACAGGGTAGTCATATTTTATTCTTTGGGATTTGATTCCTTTTAGGAGAGCTAAGATTCTCAACATATTATCTAAGTTACATGTGTGTCAAAACGCCCATCAACATTAAGTGCTCATGTGCATTTACTTTATTTATTTCCCACATTTTTTTATCATTGAATTTTCTATGATTTTATATAATCAATCTAGATCTACAATATGAGGTTAATTATTCCTTGAGATTGAATGCAATTATTTGATTAACCTAGATTTAAATAAATAAAATTATTTTATTTTTTATTTATATTTTTGATGAACTTGACCTTCGTACACCTTTAGGGTTTTTTCCTTAGGATTTACTCCTACATTAGGGTTTCCAATCTAATCTTTTTAATTTTTTACATTTTTATTTTAGATCTAATTACATTTTGGATCCAACCTTATTTTTGTATTGTTGATCTACTTATATTAGGTTTTGGACATTTGTCATATAATATCTCCTTGATCCTTACCCACCTACCCTTGTTTGTGGTTTAAACATCATCACAAGAAAGAAATTTTTGTACAAACTTCTCTTATGTACTACCTCTATGAGAGGGGGGTAGGCACTTAAGGGATAACAAATGGAAAGGGGGAGGGATCTAAAAAGACCCTTAAAAAGATGTAACCGTTCAAAAATTTAAACCACCTATGAAATATATAAGGATTAATGGAAGTTTGGTCCTGACAAATCCATGGGAACATGAGATAACAAAAAAAAAGGGAGATAATTGAAAGGATTAAGTTGGGAATGGAGATAAACATGGAAGAAAGGATGATGAAACAAATTCAAGAAAGGCAAGAAAGATATCACAAAAGAATGGAAGAACAAAAATGAGGAAAATAGAGCAGGACTTAGAGTTTGCAAAAGATAATAGAAACAAAGAGGTTGAGTGTGTCGATGAGGGTGCTACTGAGAATGCCACTACGGGTGCTGCTAGAGGAGAAGAAGAAGAGATCACCATTGAGGGTGTTGTTGAGGAATGTAGAGAAATGGCTTTGCAACTAGGTTCTAGCATAGACCAAATTATCCAAAATTTAGAAGGAGAAATTAAAGAATATGGAAACAGGTCAGAAAGGAAATGGAACTAGCGATAGTGAGAATATGACACCTCCCCTAAATAAAACACCAATTACTTATTTGGACTAGAGGAATATTTAATTTAGAATAAATGAATTTTTGTTACCAATTGAAACCCCTATACAAATCCTTCAAAACATAACATTTGATAGGCCCAACTATTTAGACGAGTTAGTAACTAGAAGCATTCTAAAGATAAGAGGAGAATATGTAGGATAAAATAAGGAGGATTATACGAGATTAACAACCCCTAACAAAAGGATGCTATCACATAACCAAATGATGCTCACTAACAAAAGGATATCTCCAAGAATGAAATGATTATTTGAATAGACATAACCCTCGAACCATAAGTGACCCTTAATGTTATTGAAATCAAGAAGGATTTTTTTATGGAAGAATTAGAACAAAGCCTAGGAGAACAAAAAGGAGAAGAAAATATAATGCATACATATTTAAAATAAGATTCATAGATAGTGACTCAAAAAAACCAGAAATAAATACTATCAAGAAATTGTTGATGTTTGGGAAAGATACAGATGAGGCCGCATAATACATCTTTAGCCTAGAGTCTATATGGCAAAGACAACATATAACAATAGATGATACCAAGTTATTTGAATTCATTGGATCAATCTACGGTGACACATTGAGATGGTATAGAAAAATTATCTTAATAGTGATAAAGAATAAGAAGTAGTAAAATAAGATTTTCTCACCAACTTTGATACTTTGGAATTACCTACAAAAGGAGTTAGTAAGCTCTGGGAACTCACTCAAAATGAGGATGAGACACTAAAGTAATTTGAAAAACAATTCAAAGAAATTACCAAAAGACTACAGGAACCATTAAAAGCAACAAATAAAAAATAGAATGGTTCATCTCTAGAGTGATACTGAAAATTAGAATAGACTTGGATGGAAGACACTTTAACACTTACTTGGAACTAGTTACATTTGTATGTCAACTAAAAAACTAGTCATGGATAAAGCAAGAAAGAGAAAGAGAGAATAAGGAGATGGAAAAATTGAAACTAAAGATAGAGCAACTGAAACTCTGACAAGATATAATGGAAAGCAAGAGATGTCTACACCAAGACCCAATATATGGTGTACTTACTATGGAAGAGAAGACCACATTAGAAATGATTTCCCCAAGGAAGTAGGGGAAAATAAATCCAATGCATTATGAGTAGACCTACAAACACTACCTAGAAAGATAAACTCAGTCTATTGTGGAACCTATAGAGAGTAGGACGACTATGACACCCAAGATTGTCCCTCATTACTATTCAGAATAAGGGAGTATTTTATTACAATAAATAATAAGGACCAAAAAATGATGGAATATGTTAAAGGATTAGTAGAATGACCATTATACCAACAAGATCATGGATATAAGATACTGCCATGGAAAAATTAAAAAAATATTAAAATTATGTATAAAATCAATCAAACCAAGCATTATAGTGATAAAAGGCCAATCCCATGGAGACAAAGGTTGAGGAAAAGGTAGGAGAAGACAAAATGATGCCACATGCTTTAAATGCAGTAAACCATGATACTTTGTGATAGTGTTGGTGAGACAAAAATAAACCTTATGGATTCTATAGTAGTAAACAACATGATGTCTTTAATTGTGACAGAATCCAAACCTACTATAGGAATGTGACTTTGCAATCAAAGAGTGATGAAATACAAAACCTGAATCCCTCCAAAGGGGAAAGGTTAGTAAGGAAGGTACCAAAAGAAACCACAAACATAGAGGATGAAAGATACAAGGAATAGAATGTGGAGACTAGTAACTCCGATAGAGAGGCCCCTAACAACAAAAAAGTAGTAGTGATAACAAGACAAGAAACTAACACCACAAATAAGGATCAAAACACAACAAAAGAGGAAACCCCAATGGATGAGGAGGAATTTCACCCTACTAAGCAAGAATGTGATTAGATAGTGGAAGAAATAAAAAAATTGGTCACAGAACAACAAGAGGAGGAAACATACAAATATTTATCTAGCTAAGAAGGAGGAATACTCAAACAACTAATAAAAATGGATAATAAATCTAACCTCCTAAAAAAAATCCAACAATTTTGTAAATATTGGAACAAATAAGGAAAAGTACCACATATCAGAACTATAAACAAAGAAGATAGCCAATGAAAACTTGTCCAATCATGATCACAATAAATATAGATCATAAAATGATAGCTAATGTCATGGTAGACCTAGGAGACGATATCAATATGTTACCAAAATGAGTATGGGAATAGATAGGAAAACTAAAAATTCAACACATGCCATATAACATTAGTCTAATAGAAAACACTGGAATGAAAAACTTAGGTAAATGGAAACAAGTGGAATTTAATGTCAAGGGAGTAAAAAAAATAGTAGACTTTGAAGTAGTTGTCATAAATGAAACATTTGATTCATTCAATGTCTTACTAGGACTGAGATGGTTTGTAAATGCCAATAGAATTGTAGATTCCCAAAAAGAGGGGATATAATTTTTTGATACAAACACGATAATCCATATTCCCCTATGCAAAAACCTAAATAAAAACATACATAGAGAAAATAAACCTAGAGGAGTATAATGAATAAAAAACTATATACAATTTTGATGTTATCACCAAATGAAAATATAGAAAATCCAAATTCAGAAGGAGAACTTGAAATTGAGAGCACCATATATAGAACAAATAGTAAGGAAGTGTTAGATTCTTGGATGTAGGAAGAACCAAAACTTCATTCCTGGAGAATTACCAGCTTCTATAGAATCTTTGTGATTAGGAAGTCACCAAAGAATTATTTTCATTCTATCACATTTAAAAATTATCAACCACATAATGGTTGCAGTAGAATTGAAGACAACATAGAACCTACATCTAACAATACTGTCCATATAAATCACATCTCATGAGGAATATCACATATTAAATTACTCAAATACTTAGGCATTGGAGACCTAGTATCCTTTATATCACAGATAAAAGACTAGACATGCTAAAACACACACTTATCTATAACAAGAAGACTAGACATGCTAAAACACACTCTTATCTATAACACTGCTGGCGAAATGCACAAAAAGAACATTTGAAACATTGGGCAATATTTAAGATCTTGATCAAGACAAGGTACCTACCAAAGGAAGGAGAGTATAAGGAAATACAACAATATAATGGATAGATCCCATTGGAGGAGCACATTAATATTTGTATTAACACATGAAAAGAAAAAATGAATATGATGACTAGATATACATACAATTATTTTACTAGACACTCACACCAGTGGTGTAAAATTGGTATAACAACCAAGAACAAAGAGGATAAACCAATAATTGGTAATAATTGACAAAATATTTTATTCACACCTTTTCTTTATACAATAAAAAAACAAACATACATAATGCACTAATCAAAATAAAGGAGATCATATTTACACTAGAGGAAATTCAAGAAATAGTTGTACCACAAACTTCCACATTGCCTCCCCAACCAGAAGTTATATGGAAATATATAGAAAGGCTCGATAAAGAGACTAGATTATCATAAAGAATATGTTACCTAACAAATAAGAATGACGAGGATTTTAATAATATAGTCATATAAATTCAACAAGGGGCAAGAGAGTTAGAATCTCCCACCCATACCAAGAAAAAAATTTATAATCATCCCATTAAACTAAAAGAATAAAATATTTCTAAAGAAGGAGATCTCAAACTAGTTAAGAGAGGACATTACTAGGATGAAAGGATAGTAGAAAAAATTGTAGAAATGTTATTTGAATTTGAAGAAAATTTCCCTAGGAAGTTTACAAATTTGAAAAGCATAAAAGAGGAATTATGAGTTATGAAAATACAATTGAAAAGAGGGAGCTAAATTGATAAGGAAAATACCCTACCGGTTAAACCCTAATATGAAGAAGAAATTTAAAACTAAAATAGAAAAAATGTTAGAGGCTAAGATAATCAAACCCATGGAGGATGCAAAGTGGATTAGTTCCATGGTGATCTAGAACAAGAAGATAGGAGAAATAAGGATTTGTGTTGACTTTAGGGAACTGAATAAAGCATCCATCCATGACCCTTTCCCTACACCATTCATAAAAGAAATTTTGGAGTTAGTGGTAGGGAGAGAAATATATTTTGCAATTATGAAGGTGTTTTCATTGATGTCAAAAGGAAGTCTATTGACTGGTGTTTTCATTGATGTCAACCATGTGTTAAGGAAGTTGTTGCATGATGAAAATGTCAAGGATATTGAGAAAATTGTGAAAAAGAGGAAAACATGTTGTTGCAGGTTGTGCATGTGTAGTTGAGATATTGATGAAGTGTTTTGAGTACATGGAGCTATCCTTTTGTTGCAATGTTTGAAGATAAGTTGGAATAAAGTAATGAGCTGAGATGGTGTCTTTGGTACTTGGTTTCCAAGTGCTTTTGAGAAAATTTGATAAACAAAGTAAATAGTGTTGTGCAAGTAATCAGAATGTCCTCCGATTTTGTGCTCCATGTTTCTTCTATGTTGATACTATTCCTGTGTGGTTCTAATAGGTTATTCAAGGTTTTCAAAGGTTTCTATATTCAAAATTTAGGTTTTTGGATTGTTGTACAATGTGAGATATTTTTATTAGTGTGTGAACCAGTATTTCAATGATGTTTTCTATGGCCTGTGAGAAATGTATTGTCTCCATGTTTCTCTGTCATTTGGCTTCAAGTTGTGTAGATTTTGGAATTTGCTTATATTTTTTGTATCTTTCTATATTCAAGGTCTTACTTGATTTGGTGTAGTACAAAGTGAGTTTGATTTGCAAGTGTGTGAATAAGGTTTACCAGTTGTTATGAGTTAAAGTATTTGTATGATGCGAGTTTGGATGAAGTGTTTGATGGATCTTAAGTAGCTCATGGATTATTCTAGATTGTGTTCAAGTGAATTTTGTCATCTGAAAGTTTTAGATTGATTTAAGGAAGCATGTACTTAATGATTATGGTGTTTAGCACGAGTGTTGCATGACCTTGTGTTAGCACTACATGTGAGGCTTGTAAAATCATGTTGAGGTGTGTTGGGATCTATTTGGGTCCTAATTAAGGTTTTATGTAGGTCTCCTTCATTCCTATCCACCACGGGAATGTTTAGGTGCTGACGTAATTTAAATTTGTAAGTGTAATAAATAGTTGCTGACCTTAGAGAAGGATTTTGAGGATGAGGGTGATATAAATAAGTGTAATGGTGTTGTGAGATGCAATAAAAAGAAGATAGATGCAAGTGATGTGTGTGATGCGAATTTGACTAGAGCAGTGCGAATTTCATGCGTTTGAATTCCTGAAAGCAATGAGTTGAAGGTGTTTGAAATTATTCAAGCAAAGCTGCGAGATTGTTGGAGCATTGTGGTGGATTCCTTGCTAAATTAAGAAAGTGTTCTATGTGTAACATTTCTCTTCTATCTTCTTGTATTTCATTTTGTGGCAATGAGTCCTGGTTGTGAGCCTTTTTGGATAGTGTGTCTTATTCTGGCAGTGAGCCCTTTTATACTGGTTTTGCAATTACTTATATTGTGAGCTAATCCTCATCCTGGTTTTTCCCTCATTGGTTTTTCCACATAAATTTGGTGTTCTCTTATGTATGACATTGTTATTTCAATTCTCTATTATCTACTTTTCATGGTTAAACATTATAACATAATAAGGGTTTACTAAATGCATGTGGATTTGATTATTGTTGAGAGTTTTGATGTTTTGATTAGATACAATTGATTCACCCCCCTCTTAGTTGTCTTGTTCATTCAACAATTTGTATCAAATCAAGGTTCCTCGGAAAAGAGCTTAACCACTTGAGGTAGATCCAGGATGGAAAACAAGGTTTCTTTGGAATGCCCTAGATTCGATGACACATATTATGCATTCTAGAAGTCAAAGATGAAAGGATATCTAGAAGCTCATGGATATGAAATCGAAATGGTAGTAAAGAATCGATATGTTGCACCTCAAAATGGTCCAAGCACAAGTGCATAGATCTTGAGGCACATAAGATCAATGCTAAGGCAAGATTTATTATTGTGAATAGTCATTCAAATACTAAATTAGTAAAAGTTATGAGTTTGAAGACTGCCAAAGAGGTTTGGGATAAGCTAGAAAGCATTTATTGAGGAGATGAAAAATTCAAACAAGCAAAGATGTAGAATTTGAAGGCACAATTTAAGACCCTTCATATGTTTGAAGATGAAACAATCAAAATCTACATGCAGAGAGTTGATGATCTGGTGAGCGCAATGAGAGGTTTTAGTGCACAAGTCAAAGAATCTAAAGTGGTAAAGAAAGTTCTTAGATCTCTTCCTAATTCTTATAGTGAAAAGGTATCTTCTATTGAGGAAATTGCAAATCTTGATACTTATTCTAGAGATTAGATGATTGGTACACTAACTTTTTTTGAAATGAGAAAAAAGGGCTTGAAAAATGGTATGTAGAGACTGCTTTTAAGGCTAGAAAATAAAAAGAGGTTGAAGATTCAGATAAGAAAGATCTTGATGATGTGGAAGCTAACTTTGTAAGAAGAATGAAGAAGGGAATTGGTAAGTACAAAGGTAAACTACCTTTCAAATGTTTTATCTGTGGTGATATAGGTCATTATGCTTCTAGATGTCTAAAAAGAGCTATAAAGAATAAGAGCAAGGAGAATAAAGGAAACATGATTAAGAAAGATTATTATGTTAGAGAAGATGCTGGTATTTCAGATGATGAATCTGATTATGGAGACTTTGATGACAATGAATGCTTGTTCTTGTCTATAAAAGATGAATCTATTTTTTCTAACTCTGAAAGTTGTGTGAAGGAAAGTGATCCGGAGAAGAAGGATAAAGTTGAAGGTACTTTGGTATTTAATTTTCATGTTAAAGAGGATAAGAATTATTGGGTTGTTGATAGTGGCTGCTCTAATCACATGACTGGAGACAAAAGTAATTTTGTTAAACTTGAAAAATATGATGGAGGATTAGTTATATTTGGAGATGATTCAAGAGCCAATATTTGTGGAATAGGTTCACTCAGCTTTGATGGCAATCATAATGCTGATAATGTTTACTATGTTAAGGGTTTAAGGTATAATATTTTGAATGTTGGAAAAATGTGTAGCAAGGGATATAATCTTGTGTTGAAGTATGAAAGATGTGAGATCAGAAAAGGGTCTGAAACTATGATTGTTGCTGGTAAAAGGATAGATGGAAACATCTATCAGCTTAAAGGTGTTGATGGTCATTGCTTTATGTATCAAATTAATGATAGTTGGTTATGATATTAGAGGATGTGTCACATGAATTTTGATAATTTGGAAAGAATCAGTTCAGTTCATGCAGTGAGAGACCTACTAAGAATCAAAAATCTTATCATTGTTGTTTGTGAGAGTTGTCAATTTGGAAAACAAACAAGGATTAGTTTCAAAGGAAAGGAAAAATCTATTATCAGGCTACTAGAATTTTACATACAGATCTTTGTGGTCCTACAAGGGTGAGAAGTCTTTAAGGTGACATGTATTTCATGCTTTTGATTGATGATTATTTTAGAATGATATGAGTTACTTTTCTTAGAGAAAAAAATGATGCACTAGATAAATTCAAGGCATTTAAAGCTATGGTTGAGAATGAAATGGATCTGAAAATTAAATGTTTGAGGTTTGACGAAGGTGGTGAATTCACCTCCAATGAATTTAACAAGTTTTGTGAAGTTCATGGAATAAAAAGGCACTTGTCTACCCCTAGAACTCCTCAGCAAAATGGAGTTGTTGAAAGGAAAAACATGCCTATTCAAGAAGTTGCTAGGACTATGATGAAAGAGACATATCCATCAGAACTATACTAGAGAGAATCAATTCATACTATTGTTTACATACTTAACAGAGTTCAAGCCAAAGCTAACAACACAAAGACTCCCTATGAGTTATGTGTAAGGAAGCTAAGGTAGCGGAACAACTTCCTACACTAACCTTGAGAGGAGACTAATGAAAACTTTTACAAATCTTTTAATAGTTACAGAAACTTAAAAAAAAAAACACAAATATCATGTATACCACAACACAATGATTTAGATGGGGAAAAACATTTTGGGAGATAAACCCCACACTCCAAAATCCGCCCAATATATTATTCAGAAATCACAAAGATTACAATATACATGCAGAGCAAGCTTCTCACAGGAGTATCACCACTCAGAGATCCAGAGGCAACACAACCACTATTAGAATCTCATAATACATCACAATACACATTCGTAATACAACACCCTTATAAAATAGGGTTTCCTTCTAGGGAAATTCAAGCTAATAAAATATCGGTCATCGGATATGAGACATTATGATGAATGGCCCAAATTTACAATAATTAAATATAAATAAAATTTTCCTTTCAGGGGCACTGCCCCTGAGCCCCTGCTAGGGAACGTTTCCCCTGGACCCTAGCCAGGGGGATGATCCCCCCAAATAGTACCTTGTGTATCAACATATCTTATATAATTTCAAGGTTGAGACACATTTTCTCAACAAATCTCCCACTTGTTGAACACCTTGCAAGGACAACAGAAGGGTGCCATCATCATCTCTTAATTTCTAGGGGCCAAAGGCCAATAGTCTCTGAACACCATTTGAAATTCTTTGTGCTCATAGGCTTAGTTAAAGAATCAACAACATTCATCAAAGTATCTACCTTAATGAATTTCACCCTACCATCTTCAACCATATCTCTAACAAAATGATATTGTACATCAATGTGCTTGATCCTGGCATGAAATGTTTGGTTCTTGGCTAAACATATCACACTCTGACTATCACAATAAATTGTCATTGCACCTTTTTTTATTTTAATATATGAATATAGTCTCTTAAGCCAAATGACTTCTTTACAATCATGAGTAGCTGCCATATACTCTTCTTCATTTGTGGAAAAAGCAATCAAAACTTGTCGCTTACTCATCCAACTAATCACACCACCAAATAAAGTAAACACATATGCATCGGTGGATCTTCTACTATCAACATCACCTACCCATTTTAAATCCACATAACCATGAATATCAAGTTAAATCTCATCTTTAGTCATATTACTATGATAACAAAAGGAATAATCCGAGGTACCATGCAAATATCTGAAGACTCTTTTAACTGCATCCCAATGAACTTAACTAGGATTAGACATATATCTGGAAAGAACTCCCATTGCTTGGGAAATGTATGGTCTAGTACAAACCATAGCATATAACATCAAACTTCCAATTACACTCTGGTAAGACACTCTACTCATGTCTTCCATCTTTGATGGGGATGTTGGACAATATGAAATAGATAACTTTTTTCTAGCTTAAACAAGAACACATAATGGTCTACAATCCTACATATCAAACCTCTACAAAATTGAATTGACATACTTACTTTGGCCATGCCATAGCTTTCTATTCACTCTATCTCTTCTAATTTCCATCCCAAGAATGTGTTTAGCTGCACCAATATCTTTCATTTCAAACTTGGCAGCAAGTTGAGATTTTAGTTCTAAAATCATACCTTTCCATTTATCAATGAATAACATATCTTCAACATATAATGCAATAAATAGGAAACGATCACCATTAGTTTTATAATAAACACAATGATATGATTTAGAACACTCAAATCCCACACTCAACACATATTTATCAAATTTTTGGTACCACATCCTAGGAATTTGTTTTAAACCATACAAAGATTTCTTCAATTTTCAATCCAATTTACTTTTACCTTTCACCATGTAGGGCTTTGGCTATGTCATAAATATCCTCCTCTACATCACCATGAAGGAAAGTAGTTTTCACATTCATTTTCCAAACCTTTAAATCATAAGCAACAACAATAGAAAGAAAAAATCTAATGGATATCATTTTTGCAACAGGAGAAAATATATCACCATAATCAACACCCTCAACTTGAGAGTAACCTTTTGCAACCAACCTTGCTTTGTACTTCTCAATACTTCCATTTGAAACAATCTTTTTCTTGAACACCCATTTGCAACCAAGAGGTTTTCTTCCTTCAGGCAATGGTACAAGATCCCATGTATCATTCTTTTTCAAAGCTACCATTTCTTCATCCATAACAACCTTCCAAGATTCTACATCATTCATACCTAATTCCTCTTTTGTTGATCTGGGTTCATCCATGTTAGTATTCAAAGAAAAAATACATCTCCAATCATCAGGTGAATACCTTTCAGGTGGTTGTCTATGCCTTGTAGACCTACGAACACGATGAGTTGGAGGTTCCTCCTCTTTTGAAGATTCAGAGTTGGATGAGCTCTCCTCAACTTCTTGTTTATCCATGGGTCTCAATTAGACTTTCTCAGGTGTAGAAGGAAATTGAATCACATCTTCTTGTTTACTTTATTTTGGCTGCAATGTAATAGAAGAAGGCTTAGTTTCTCTAAAAATAAAGCTTCTACTATGTATTACCTTTTGTGTAACAAGATCCCAAATCTTGCATCCTTTCACACCATAACTATATTTGATGAAGATACATTTCACAGCCTTGTTCTCCAACTTTGTTCACTTCTTCTTTGGCACATGTGCATATGCCTCGCAACCAAAAACTCTAAGATATCTTAATGAAGGCTTGTGGCCTAACCATGCATCTATAGGTGTCTTATCAATGAGAGTTGATGTATGAGACATGTTAATCAGGTAACAAGCAGTGGCAATAGCTTCAACCCAAAACCTTTGTTCTAGACCAGCACCACTCAACATACTCCTAGCCTTCTCCATCAGTGTCTTGTTCATTCTTCATCAGTGTCTTGTTCATTCTTTCTAAAAATCCATTATGTTGTGGAGAATACAAAGTTTTCTTATGTTTATGAATACCGCAATCTTTACAAAATCTAGAGAAAAATTCACCGCCATTAGTAGTCCTCAAATATTTTATTTTATTTTCAATCTGCAACTCGACCATTGCTTTAAATTCTTTAAATCAATTGAAAACTTTATATTTACTCTTTAAAAAGTATACCCATGTCCTTCTATTGTAATCATCAAAAAATTAAACATAATATGTGGATTTACCAATTAAAGGAACATTTACAAGACCAAACACATCAAAATGAATAAGATCCAATACACCACAATATTTATGAGAAATTGAGTAAAACTAAATGTAGTTTTGTTTTCCATAAATACAATGCTCATATAAATAAAATTCAAGATTACAATCAAACAAACCTTCAACAAGGTTTTTATTTTTCAAGGTCCTTAGACCCTTTTCTCTAATGTGGCCAATTCTTTGGTTCCATAACATATTTTTTCTCTGCAAGTAACTTTGTTTCAGAAGAAAGAGCACCTTTGGGTACCCAAAAGCCATGACCATCTATTGAAGGTGAAACCCTCACTTCTTCCACAAACTTGCTTTTCACAGAAGTACTATTGCACTCAGTAGTGCATGCATCAAGCTTATACACTATTCCATATTTGACACCTCTAGAAATCACCATAGCAACTTTGACCATCTTGCATCTTGCATCAAAAAATACTACTTGCACACGTACATCTATTAGTTTGCTCACAGATAATAAATTTCATTCTAAACTAGGGATATGCAACACATCATTAATCCTTCTTATTCTACCATCAGGAAACCTAATTTTAACTTTACCATGGCCAACAATGTCTAAATGAGAATCATCACCCAAGTACACCTTACCTCCATCAAATTCTTCATATTTAGAAAACCAATCTCTAGTAAAGGTCATATGGAAAGATGCACCTGAGTCAATTAACCATGCATCATTACTTGCATGAGTTTCCAGAGCTGAAATGAATGTGTCACCATCTTCCTTCTCATACTTAGAATCATATTCAAATTTCTTATTTTTCTTCTTCTTTTCTTCTTTGTAGTCTTTACAAACATTTCTAGGCTTTCCACAGTTCCAACAAATAACTTTGGAATTTCTAGGAAACTTAGATCTCCCCTTGGACTTGGATTTGTCACTCTTCTCATTCTTCTTTCCTTTTTCCTTAGGTATTCCACGAACATTCAAGGCCTCCTTGGCACTGATGGATACCTTCCTCCTCATCTCTTCATAAAGAAAAGAACCCACCACATCTTCAGTCTTCAATATAATATAAGTACTCCCAATAGCCATAACAAGAGAATCCCATGAATCAAGCAAAGAACAAAGCAAGATTTTACATTTCTCTTCCTCATCCATTTTGACACCAACTGATGCCAATTGAGCCACCAACATATTGAATGCTTCTAGGTGTTCTCTAATTTTTCCACCCTCTTCCATTCTCAAGCAATACAATTTATTCCTTAAGAAAATATTGTTCACTAAAGATTTGGATTGATACATCTCACCAAGCTTCTTCCATAGTTTCTATGCAAAGTTCTCTTCATGGACATTGATTAAAACAAAGTCTACCAAAAAAAATCTAATTAGACCCTTGGATTTATGGTCCATAACATGTATTGAGAAACCTGAGTAGGATTTGTAGGCCTTGAAACATTCCCATCAACACCATCCCACAGATCTCGATCTATCAAAAGATCCTCTATCTTCAGCTTCCACATTTCAAAACTATTTCTAGAAATTTTTTTCCACCTCTATTATCCTTGATGAACTTGCCATTTGAAAATTCCTGCAACAAGATCATAAAGTGTCTTCTGCACAAGCTCCCACTCAAATATGGATTAGTTAAAAAAACCCAACAACCCACAACTAAAATCAAAGGTGATCAAGCTTTGATACCACTTGTAAGGAAGCTAGGGTAGTGAAACAACTTCCTACACTAACCTTGAGAGGAGAATAATGCAAACTTTTACACATCTTTAATAGTTACAAAAGCTTAAACAAAAACAAACAAAAATATCATGCATACCATAACACAATGATTTACATGGGGAAAACCCTTTCAGGAGAAAAACCCCACACTCCAAAATCCACCCAATATATTATTTAGAAATCACAAAGATTACAATATACTTGCAGAGCAAGCTTCTCACATGAGTATCACCACTTATAGATCCAGAGGCAACACAACTGGTATCAGACTCTCATAATGTAAATTGCAATACACAACCGTAATATAACACTCTCATAAAATAGGGTTTCCTTCTAGGGAAAGTCAAGCTAATAAAATATTGGCCATCGGATATGAGACATACTGATGAATGGTCCAAATTTACAATAATAAAATATAAATAAAATTTTCCTTTTAGGGGCATTACCCTCGAGCCCCCACGACCCTCGAGCCCTCGCCGTGGGGGGGGGATCCCCCAACACCCCCCCTCGTCATCATCGGTTGAATAGTACCTTATGTAATTTCAAAGTTGAGACACATTTTCTCAACCTTATGGTATGGAAGGATTCCTACTGTTAAGTACTTTAGAGTATTTGGAAGAAAATGTTATATCAAAAGAGAATAAGAAAACTTAGGAATGTTGGGAAAATGTGTCTCAACCTTGCAATTATATACTATTTATTGTTGATAGGATGCATATATATTTATATATATTTCCTAGTTACACTAATAGGTGTCTACAATGTTAGGAAAGAGAAAAATGTGAGCGTGTTAACTTTTTCAGGGAACTCCTAAAATGGATGACATACATTAAATAATGATATATTATAAATATGGACCATTCATTATTAGGTTTTAGATCTAATGGTGGATATTTTGTTGGCTTGTCTTTCCCTAGAATATAACCCTATTTTATGAGGGAATTGTATTACGGTTGCGGTAGACGGTGATGTATTCTGAGAGTCTGATAGTGGTCGTATTGTCTCTTGATCTCTGGTGGTGATATTCCTATCAAAAGCTTTCTTTGCAAGTATATTGTAAACTTTGTGATTTTTGAATAATATATTATGTGACTTTAGGAGTGTGGGGTTTTTCTCTCGAAAGGGTTTTCCCGACGTAAATCATTGTTTTGTGGTATGCATGATATTTATATTATTTTGTTTAATTTTTTGTTACTGCTAAAGATCTGTAAAGTTTTGTATTTTTCTACTCTCAAGATTAGTGTAGGAAGTTGTTCCACTACCTTAGCTTCCTTACAAGGGGTATCAGAGCTTGATCACCTATGGTTTCAATTGTGGGTTGTTAAGTTTTTTGAACTAATCCAGATTTGAGTGGGAGCTTATACAAAAGACAATTTTTGATCTTGTTGTAGGAATTTTCAAATGACAAGTTCATTAGAGAGAATAGAGGTGGAGAAATTTTTTTAAAATAATTTTGATATGTGGAAGCTAAAGATCGAGGATCTTTTGATAGATCGGGATTTATGGGATGTTGTTGATGAGAATTTTTCAAGGACTACATATCCTACTCAAGTTGCTCAATATGATGTTATGGAGAGTAAATCCAATGGTCTAATCAAATTGTGCTTGAAAACATCTATTTTAATTAATTTCCATGAAGATACCTTTGCACAAAAACTATGAAAGAAGCTTAGTGAGATGTATCAAGCCAAATATTTAGTGAACAAGATTTTCTTGAGGAAGAAGTTGTATTCCTTGAGAATGGAAGAGGGTGGATGAATCACATACCAACTAGAAGAATTCAATATGTTGGTGGCTCAATTGGAATTAGTTGGTGTCAAAATGGATGAGGAGGAGAAATGTTAGATCTTGCTTTGTTCTTTTCCTGATTCGTGGGATTCTCTTGTTATGGCTATTGGGAGTACTTTTGTTATATTGAAGACTAAAGATGTGGTGGGTTATTTGATTTCTAAAGAGATGAGGAGGAAGGTATCCATCACTTCCAAGGAGGCCCTAAATGTTTGAGGAATACCTAAGGAAAAAGGAAAGAAGAATGAGAAGCATGAAAAATCCAAGTCCAAGGGGAGATCTAAATCTCCTAGAAAATCCAAAATTATTTGTTGGAACTGCAGTAAGCCTCAACATATTCGTAAGGAATGAAAAGAAGAAAAGAAGAAAAATAAGAAATTTGATTATGATTCTGAGTCCAAGAAGGAAGATGGTGACACATTTATTGCAGCTTTGGCAACTCATGTAGGTAATGATGCGTGGTTAATTGAGTTAGGTGCATCCTTCCATATGACCTTTAATAGAGATTGATTTTTTGAATATGAAGAATTTGATGGAGGTAAGGTGTTCTTGGGTGATGATTCTCATTTAGACATTGTTGTCCGTGGTAAATTTAAAATCAGGTTTCTTGATGGTAGAATAAAAAGGATTAATGGTGTGTTGCATATTCCTGGATTAGCATGAAATTTGTTATCTATGAGAAAACTAATAAATGCGGGTGTGCAAGTAATATTTTTTGACATGTAGGATGCAAGATGGTTAGAGGTGCTATGGTAATTGCTAGAGGTGTTAGAAATGGCACATTGTATAAGCTTGATGCATGCATTGCTGAGTGCAATAGTACTTCTGTGAAAAGCAAGTATGTGGAAGAAGTGAGGGTTTCACCTTCAATAGATGGTCATGGCTTTTGGGTACCTAAGGGTGCTCTTTCTTCTGAGTCAAAGTTACCTATAGAGAAAAATATGTTATGGCACTAGAGACTTGGCCACATTGGAGAAAAGGGTCTAAGGATTTTGAAAAATAAAATCCTTGTTGAAGGTTTATCTGATTGTAATCTTGAATTTGATTTTTGTGATCATTGCATTTATGGAAAACAAAACCACGTACAATTTTACTTGAGTTCTCATAAATATTTTGGTGTATTGGATCTTATTCATTATGATGTGTTTGGTCTTGTAGATGTTCCTTCAATTGGTAAATCCACATATTATGTTTCATTTATTGATGATTATAGTAGGACATGGATACATTTTCTAAAGAGTAAATATGAAGTTTTCAGTTGATTTAAAGAATTTAAAGCAATGGTTGAGTTGCATACTGGAAATAAAATAATTTTTTTTAGGATTGATAATGGTGGTTAATTTTTCTCTAACAATTTTGATAGATTTTGTAAAGATTGTGGTATTCATGAACAAAAGACAACTATGTATTCTCCACAACAAAATGGAGTTGCAAAAAGAATGAATAGGACACTGATGGAGAAGATTAAGAGTATGTTGAGTGGTGCTAGCCTAGAACAAAGGTTTTGGGCTGAAGCTATTCCCACTACTTGTTACCTGATTAATAGGTCTCCTACATCACCTCTTATTGATATGACACCTATAGAGGCACGGTCAGGTTGCAAGCCTTCATTAAGAAATCTTAGAGTTTTTGGTTGCGAGGAATATGCACATGTGCCAAAGGAGAAGAAAAAAAAAGTTGGAGAACAATGTTGTGTAATGTATTTTCATCGGATATAGTTATGGTGTGAAAGAATACAAGCTTTGGGATCCTATTGTACAAAAGGTAATACATAGTAGAAGTGTTATTTTTAGAGAAACTAAGCCTTCTTTTGTTACATTACAACCGAAACAAAGTAAACAGGAATATTTGATTCTATTTCCTTCTACACTTGAGAAAGTTGAGTTGAGGCCCAAGGATAGAGAAGAAGTTGAGGAAATCTCATCTAGCTCTGGATCTTCAGAAGAGGAGGAAGAACCTCCAACTCAACTTGTTTGTAGGTCTACAAGGCATAGAACCATCTAAAAGGTATTCACCTAATGATTGGATATGTATTTTTTCTTTGAATACTAACATGGATGAACCCAGATTTGTAGAAGAGGCACTAGGTATGAATGATGTAGAATCTTGGAAGATTGCTATGGATGAAGAAATGACATCTTTGAAAAAAAATGATACATTAGACTTGTACCATTTCTTGAAGGACAAAAACCTCTTGGTTGTAAATGGGTGTTCAAGAAAAATATTGGTTCAGATGGAGGTATTGAGAAGTACAAATCAAGGTTGGTTGTGAAAGGTTACTCTCAACTTGAGGGTGTTGATTATGGTGAGATATTTTTTCCTTTTTCAAAAATGACATCCATTAGATTTTTGATTTCTATTGTTGTTGCTTATGATTTAGAGGTTGAGAAAATGGATGTGAAAACTGCTTTCCTTCATGGTTATTTGGAGGAAGATATTTATATGACACATCTAGAGAACTACATGGTGAAAGGTAAAGTAAGTTGGTTTGAAAATTGAAGAAATATTTGTATGGCTTAAAAAAAAGTCTTAGGATGCGATACCGAAAATTTGATACATATGTGTTGAGTTTGGGATTTGAGAATTCTAAATTGGATCATTATGTTTATTATAAAATTGATGGTGACTATTTCCTATTTATTACATTATATGTTGATGATATGTTATTTAATGGTAGAGGGAAAGGTATGATTTCAGAACTAAAATCTCAACTTTTTGCTAAATTTGAAATGAAAGATCTCGGTGCAACTAAAGAGATTCTTGGGATGAAAATTAAAAGAGATAGAGTGAACAAAAATCTACGGCTTGGCCAAAGTATGTCAAATCAATTTTATAGAGGTTTGATATGCAGGATTGTATACCATTGTGTGTTCTTGTTTTAGTTGGAACAAAGTTATCTATTTCAAATTGTCCAACATATCCATCAGAGATGGAAGACATGAGTAGAGTGCCTTACTAGAGTGTAGTTGGAAGTTTGATGTATGCTATGGTTTGTACTAGACCAGACATTTCCCAAGCAATGGGAGTTGTTTCCATATATATGTCTAATCCTAGTAGAGTTCATTGGGATGCAATTAAAAGAGTCTTTAGATATTTTTGGGGTACATTAGATTATTCCTTATGTTATCATAGTACAATATGACTAAAGATGAGATTTACCTTAATATTCATGGTTATGTGGATTCAGATTGGGCGAGTGATGTTGATAGTAGAAAATCCACCAGTGCTTATGTGTTTACTTTATTTGGTGGTGCAATTAGTTGGATGAGTAAGTGATAGGATGTGGTGGCTTTGTCCACTACTGAAGCAGAGTATATGGATTTTATTGATGGATTTTTAGGATATCACCAAGTAAGAATAAGTGGAGAAGACTATCTCCAAACAATATTTGCAACAAAATAGGGATCCTACATGTATATAGTGATGTCACTCGACTTGAATGCACCTATGATATTCATTATAATTATGCTAAATGCTTTCAAGGAATTTATACATGAATTCTTGGAGGTATATTTTGATGACTGGATGGTTTATGAATTGGTCAAAGATCACATCCAAGTTCTTAGAATGATGCTCAACAAATGTAGAATCATGCAAATTTACCTAAACATGAAGAAGTGTATGTTTTTAGTATCATATAGCACATTATTAGGTCATATTATATGCAAGGAGGGGTTCATGGTAGACCCTATGAAGGTTATACTAATCATGACTTTACCACCACCAAAAACACTGTCTGAGGTAAAAACCTTTCTAGGTTACACTAGATAACACCACAAGTTAATAAAAGGGTATGTTAGAATAATTGTACCCATGGAGGAACTGCTAAAAAAGAAATCAAGTAGAAGCATTGAATGGAATGAGGGATGCCAACAAAAATTTGAAACATTGAAAAAAATAATTGCAGATGTACCAATACTTATATTCCCTCATAAAGATACCTCATAAATTACTATAGGAGTAGTATTAGCTTAAGCTAAGGGAAAAAAATATCACCCTATAGCATTTGACAGTAGAAAAATTCATAAAGTATAAAAGAATTATACCACCACTGAAAGAGAAGGCTTAGCTATGGTCTATGCACTACAAAATTTTAGATATTATCTCCTATCAACACCATTTACATTCTTCACAAACCATGAACCATTAAAATAACTGCTCAATAGACTTGTAATACAAGGGAGAATATGTTGATGGTTTCTCATATTTCACCAATTTGATTTTAAGATAATGGTGAAACATGGAAAATAAAATCAGGGACCAAATTACTTATCCAAGATAGATACAGGGGAGGAATTGGAAGACCATCCAGAAGATCTACTTAGCGTACACCCATTTAGATTAAAAATGATACTGGAGGAACTCCATGAAATTGCTATACTATTATCAAAAGGTGAATTTCCATCAAATATCTCATCATAGGCTAGAGAATCACTTGTGCAAAATTCCCTACCACACAGACTAATAGAAGGACAGTTACATCACATAGGTAAAGATGAAATAATAAGAAGGGTGGTATTTGAACATGAAAGAAAGGATACCCTAAAATAATCCCATGAACGAATAGTAGGGGGCATAATTGTGGAGAGATAACAACAAAGAGGGTTAAATTAGCTAGATTATGGTGGCCAACCCTACATAGGGATGCTAAAAAATACATTAGGAACTGTGAGATTTGTCAAAGGGTGGGGAAACATACCACAAGAGATGAGATGCCATTAAAACCAATCCTAGCATAAAACCCATTTGAAAAATGGGCTATAAATTTTATAAGACTAATTGATCCACCTACCAAGCACTCTAAGGAAAGATTTATCATCGGAGTTGAATACTTAACAAAATAGGTAGAGATAGAACCCACTAGGGATTGCATCACAAATATTGCTGTAAGATTCCTATATGAAAATATAATCATTAGATATGGTTTCCCACTAACGATAGTAAGTGATCAAGGAAAGAATTTTGTTACTAAATTAATTATGGAGCTATTGTAGAATTTATGATCACACACAATAAGAGCTCACCATACCACCCAAAATAAAATGAAGCAAGCGAGGCTTTGAATAAGATAATTGGCACAACACTTACACAAATGTGTGAAGGAAATAGGTTGGATTGGAACACTAAAATACCTATGGTACTTCGGGCCTATCACACATCTCATAAGAGGAGTACTAAGTTCAAACCATTCCAATTAGTATGTGGGAATAATGCAATAATCCCAATGAACTTCATAATCCCCAATTTATGTACCACACTAACTTTGCAATTGGATGATGACGAATCCTTGGCACAAAGGATAGAAGAATTAGAAAAAAATGGATGAGGATAGGTTCACAACACTATACAATCAAAAGGTAGAATGACAAAGAAAAAGAGCATAGCATAACAAGAAACTTTACACAAAAAAAATTCAAAAAGGGGATTTAGTATTACTTTATGATAGTAAATTTAAAGAGCAAGGTAAATTAAATGTGATATGGCTAGGACTATACTCTATTCATGAAATTGCAGACTCAAGGGTAATGAGATTAAAGAGACTAGATGACAATCATATTCCAAGGTATGTGAATGGTGCAAGGCTTAAACACTACCACCTACCAAAAGGATGAGAATCATAAAGTGTGAAAAGAAACATATTGTATAATATATAACATATGTAACATGTATCACTAAACAACAAAATCAAATTGTTAGTAACCACAAATTTCAAATGGCTACAAATACCCGAGAAAGCTAATGGGAAAGTGGCATTAATGCGGTCGCCAAAGAAATGAATATTTAAGCACCTCACAACTCTACTCAAGGAACCCTACATTTGAAATCCTTGTGATAAAAAAACAACTTGAGCTCTACTAAAAATAATTCAGAGAACAATGAAAACCCCTATTTTGGTGAATGTAATAGAGAAACCCCAACTGAAATACAAGAAGTATTTGTTTAAAAGTATGGAATTTGAAAAAAGATTGTATTTTTTCAAGAATTCCAATAGATGTGGTATACACAAAGGATATAAGGAAATACATCCACAAGCCCATAGTTGAGATCTAAATCATATAAAATTTGAGGAGCCGAGGAAAACCCTACTCACCCCGACCTAAAGTTCATATCTATAACAATACCAAGAGTTGGGACAAAAGAACCTAGATGGATGGAAAGATTACCCAAGTTTTTGTGATGAGAATGAATGGGTTAGAATGGTCTTAATAAAAGTTCACGATGCATTCATTTATCTAGAAAAATCATACCGCATCACAAGAGAGGCAATCCATGTAGTAACAAGATTAAGCATGATTGGAGAAGTCGCAACAGTTAAAAATGATGTGGTTACCCAACTCACAGGCACAACACTAGATGGGTGCAGCTTAAGTGTTTGAGCTATTACAAGCCCTAGAGTGTGGTACACAATAATGAGAATTGTGTATAAGATCTACTACACCAATAGAGAGGAATCTTCCATTACCACAAAAATTCATACTACATATCAGATGGTGGTAGAAGGGAAAGACTTCGACCTCTATGAGGTGATGTGGGAACAAATTATGGAGAATTTACAAAAAATAAAGACCTCCCACTATAATTTTTTCTGTGAAACTCTACTCATATTCTTGGTCTTTTAATTCCTCAATTATTTTCCAAGATTCAAAGGGAAATTATGACAAACACATTTACTAATAGCCACTTGAATAAAAACACACACCCACCAATTCCCAAACAAGAAGATATACACCACAACATATCGGGGATTCTTCAAAAGCTTCCAATAGTAGATACAAGCATGAGACTAGATTCCATATGAGTCCATAAAAAAATACATTAGTACAATCACATTCCTAGTAGATAAGGATTATAATGACATGGAGGAGGTGGAGCCACAGACGGCTTGGATGCCAAAGCTACACTATAAGATCTTACAAAAAGAGGTAGATGCATATGTGAAAAACATCCTGATAAAATTGAAACACCCAAATGTAGAGAAATTTGGGTTGTGGAAGGAGATTATGGATCAAATTTATAAGAAAAATGTCAAGGAAAAGAAAAAAAGAAGGGCCACAAGGAGGTCTGAAAGGTTTCAAGGAGACACTAGCACCCAATCTATCTAAGGGACCCACATCATCTTCACAAACAATGAAAACTTGAGACATCCAAGAAATCTTAGAAACACTAGTTCAAATGAGGGTAGAGAAGAAGGACCACAAGGAAAGGTCAAAATAAGTAGTGAAAAGGAAGATTGTCACTTCTATAGAGGAGGCAAAAGAAGTTAAGGAAGCACATAAACCTCCATAAAAAATGAAAATAAAACTACATACGATGGACATCCAACAACCAAAAGTAGTAGAGAAACCACAATCTCCCATTGATATGATGACAACTACCAACAACACCATCTACAATGGCATGCTCCCTTAGGTATTAATTATGTATGATGATTTAGATAAAATTAATAAGAATAGAATAATACAAAGCTTGATATTATATATAAGAAAGTTTGGTAAAATTTTAGAGGAAATCATTAAAGAGTTTCCACAACCTATTGTTGCCACAATCCAAGAAAGAAGGGATAAATCCCTCAAAGACAAAGAAGAAATCAGGGAAAAACAATCATAGAAGTAGGGCTAAATCTTACTATAGATCAAAAACAACTAGTACAAGCCCAATCCCAAGAAATTTGGACAAATCAAAGAATAAAGACTCTGGTGGGGGGCTAGTAAGAATAATTTGCAAAGATATAGGAGGAAACCATCACAATAAAAAATATATAATATATTCCATGCTTGTGGAGGAAAGGGAAAATCAACAACCATACCATCACCTTCTCCAACAAGAAGTTCACCACACATACATGCAAAGGAGGAACAAGAACAAGAGGAAGAGGGGAAAACCACATCAATGTCACTGATACAATCCATCAAGGATTTTCTGGCACAAAAAAAGCAACTACAACCAACACCCACCCCTCAATTCTTACAACTTCCAATAATGAGTTCACAAGTCAATCTAGGGAACATCTCCCCATTACAAAAGTTATAACTGGGAGATATTTTTCATGCCAATGCTAGGGAAGAGATCCTATAACAACACACAGATAATGTGGAACAATTGGAAAAAGCAATCCAAATTTTGTAGAGCTCCCTTTTGTAGATGAAAATGGGCACCTTCCTTCCACTACCACAAAAACTCAAATAGTTAGTGGATGGCCTCCAAGCATACATAAAGTCACAAAAAGATAAAATTATACATGAGGCCCAACATGAAATTTTAAAAAATAACATAGAAGAGGCTAAAAAGAGATATGTGGTAGCCCACTTGCAACTAGAAAAGAAAATAAATAATGTGGAGAGTAGCATAGTAGAGGCTAATATACTCTATAAATTTTGTCTTCAATGGCCTACCCTCACAAAGGAACTCAAAGACTAGATAACATAGTTGGAGGACTAGATAGTACAAGTTGCAATATCATGTGACCCATTGAAAGATATGGATGGAGCAATAAGGGCCCAACTGGAGAACACACATACTCGGCTATAGCAACTACAAGACCAAAGGGAAAGCATAAAGATGCAAGTAAAACAACTTAGAGAAATAATCAACATTAAAATTGTACATCTCTAAGGAGTGTTAGCAGAGGCTAGAGCTACCACACAACAAATCCAAATCCATAAGGCTCTTATAGAGGTAGAGACTACTCATATCAACACACAAGTGTACATAAAAGTGCTTCAACAAGCAAAGCACCAATGAGATAAAACACTAATGCAGTTGAAGTTATCTATAAACACATTCCTTTGGACAATTGACCATCAGTCTTGAGGATAAGATATAATTTTGAAAGGGGGATGATGTTGGCAAGGTAGAAGACACAAAGTAGAACCTACTGAAATCCACCACAAATCATATGTAGAGCATTAGGAAAACAAGGGAGATAGGTTAATGGGTACCATATAAGGGTCAGGTATCTATAAGAGACTAGGCATTGATATACATCTATGTAATAAATAATAGAATAGAGAGAGATCATAGATATAGATAGAGAAAGAATTATAATGGAAAGCAGAGACTAAGACCTACTTATGTAATGACTATTTGAATATATATATATATATATATATATATATATATATATATATATATATATATATATATATATATATATATATATATAAGGAGTTATAAGGATTCAATGGACATATGCATTATGGATGATTACTACTAATGTTTGGGTTGTAATATGATATTTTCTGATAGAGTTCCTTACCCCACTCACTCGTTTCTACACATGTACCATATGGGGTATAAATTGACTACATAAGGGATACTAGGGTATAGATATTTGGACTATAACTCCCCATTTCCTCTTGCTAACAATGATGGAAGAAACCCTTATAAAAAATGAGAGAAAATGCTTCAATTTATAGATTTTTGATGGGGGAAATCAATGGCCAAGATGAATTGACTAAATAGAGGGTCAATATTGAATGAGATGATGGAGGATTAGCCTTGTGACAAGTTTCACAAGAGGAAAGGAGGCGTAAGAGCAAGGTGTGCTAAAAAACATGGGATCACATATTGGGAAGAGCATGAAGGAGACATGTCTATGACATGCGTAAGAGGTAGGGTGACCTCACATGTGTGAGAGATATTCTCACACATGTGTGAGAAAGGGGTAGGATAAGTAGGTTAGGACACTTGTCACATAATGAAAATTTTAGATCTCGATCCATGTAGATGGATTAAAGGGCTAGGATTGAGTGAGAGGATTGAGGGTGAGATGGAATTAAATATTAGAGAAAAATAGTAATGAAGTTTAATTAGCCTAAAACAATTAATTAAGTAGGTATTAGTTAATTTATTTAGTTGGAAGGATTGAGGGCTAAGGTTAGATTTAATTAAATAAATGTACATTTATTTAATTAAGGGTGAGATAAGGATGAATTAAATAAATTAAATATTGTTTATTTAATTAACATATATAACAGGGTAAAGTCAAGTGTTGTCAAGCATGAAAATATTTAGATGTCTACAATATACACTTGTAATTTATTTCTAATTGAGGATTTTAATATTGTGTATTTTAAATATTAATTCAAAATAGGTGTTTAGTTTGTGATAGAAATTATTTATATTTAGCTAGATCAATTTTACACTTTATTGATAATTTGAAGAGTTTTTAATGGCTTTTTTTGGTGTTAATGTAGAAGGTGTCGTTATTGGTGCCTAGATAGAAAGTAGGAGATTTTAAATCCTTTATGTTTATTTATTTAATTTTTCCTTGATGTGATGTTTTTTCCTCTAAATGATTCTATCAATGTCTGTTTGTTTTTTCATGTCATTCCCTCTGGCTATGTGCTATGATAATTTTTTTGTGTATATATCATTGCTTGCTCTAGTTCTTAACTCGCATGACCTATTACTTCATGAATTCATGTTTTTATGGTAGATCTATTAGGGTAGTTCTTTGTATGTGATGTTGGGTAGGTGGTGGACCAATATTTCTCTATCTTATCTTTTCTATACATAACATGGTAACTCTAAATTGGGGAGAAGAATCTTATCCTCTTATTGTCAAATTATTATCCTCTATTCAACTTGTGCTACCTCTAGTGAGATATTTATTCTTAGGAATTATATCCACCACTAGTATTCCCACAACCTAGGAATAGACCATCTATGCCCTCCCACTCAAGATGGGTGGGATAAGTAGTTGGGTGGGGATTACAATTGAAGTGGAGATTGATTCTTGGGAATTATAGAGAATTTATCTTGAACAAGGCTAGGTGGGAGAATATAGTATTGTCACATTCATAATTTATAGTCTGAGATTAAAACTATAGGGCTCTCCCTTGGTTGTCTCTTGGTAGCTAGGTCAGAGATCTCATCTCGAGGTGAGTGACTTTGATTGATCAAATTGATTGATTAGATAAATATTTGTGAGTTGTTAAGGAATGACTATTACTTCACATATAGATTGACCAATCAAGTAAACTAATGTGTGGAAATGAGGAGATGGAAATTTTCTCGTTGAGAAAGTTGGGTAGAAAACTAATTGAATCCTCAATCATCCCCTTATCTATAGCTCACAATATTTTTTCCCTTTCTGTAGTGTTCCTCATATTTCCCTATTAGTTATCTTATAGAATATTTGGACCCTCCTTTCTGTTATTGTATCTGGTTATTATTCTAAAGTCCCAACCGGTTATGAGGAACTATCATTAGTCCCTTCTTCTTAGTAACCAATTCCACCTTTCATAGTGGACATTTTATCCCACTACTAATACTAATCACCTTGCATTCTATCGAATGGCCAAAATCCCACCCAAGGAATCAAGTTTCCCCCTAGTTGGACCAACAAAATATATGAAGGGCCATGATGATAAAGAGGGGGTATCCCACCTCTAATCAAATTAGCTATTAATGCCTGCACTTTAGGGCTATAGTGGTGAGGAGAATTTGATTACTAATATCCTCCCATCCTTAGCTACCTAAGGGTCTTGACTAACTTCCCAACTATTGAAAGGAAAGGAAATGTTAGGGGTTGGTGCATGTTACATATAAAATATGGTTGAAATTATAGTAGTGGTAGGCACTCCCTTTTTTTCCTCCCACCAACTCGAGGTAGGTTCATATTGGTCAACCAATTTTTCATTTCTCAAGTAGCCTAATCAAGATAGTGGGGCTCTCTAGCTAGGCTCTTGACTAAAAGGAACCAACAAATATTGATCCCCTATTCTAGCTATAGTGAAATAGTAAACCGAATTGATTCACTCCATGGATCGCCCTACCTCTAAGGTTCTATTGTCTAGATGGATTTGTGACAGGAAATTTTATGGTGTTAGCTTATAATCATGCATAAAACATAAAACCCTAGCTAACTATGAAGAACAATGGAGGAAAATGCATAAAACAAGAACGATTATACCAAATAGTCCTTGAAACCTCCATGAATCACCTCCACATCCCTTCTCCATTTGCTAAAAAATATGATTTTTCCCTCAGATTTAATGTGAGCAATATAATCAGAACGACAAGCCCTAAGAAAACATTGAAGGATTAGAAATGATGACATGCAATACTATGCTATCATGCAACTAGTAAGCATCAAAACTAAGCCAAGTGAAATGTAAATATGACTAGCTATGACAAAGTGACAAGAATGCAAGATTGCCTAAGATTCAAAGAGCATGAAATCAAGTATGCAAAAGATGAAGTGTTAAGAAGTGCCAAAATAAGAGACAAATTGGCATTTTATAGCAAATGCAATTTTGGACGGACGAACAAGATTAAAAGTTGATGAATGCCCTAAAATCAATGGTCAAGACTGTGTGTGACAACCCATAATTAGGGTTAGGGAAAAAAATTGAAGTGAGCGGCCAAGATGCAATTTGAGAAAATCAAATCGACGGTTGAAAATAAATGTGACAGGGAGATAAAGATTGGACAGAAAGAGAAAGATCTGGAAAATCAAATAATTTTAGAAATTACTTGATTTATAAAAGAAAATTACCATTTTTGAATTAAAATTAACTCAAAAATGTGGAGTTATGTGATAGTAAATAATTGATTTTGAATTATTTACTAAAAGAAGTGGAAGTTAGCAATGTGAGACCATTTTAATAACTAATTTTATTTAAAATGGAGGAAATTAAATGAGACAATTAAATAATTAATTCTAACTATTTAATCATGGAAGAAGTGGACCAATAATTAAATAAATTATGGAAGAATTATTTAATTATGAAAAAACCTTTAACATTACAGACGTATTTAAATAAATAAATAAATTTTATTTATTTAAATAATCAAGAGAGAATAATGGATTAATTAAATAAATTTAATTATTTATTTAATTAAAGAGGAGATTAGACATTAGTGACGTATTAAAAAAAACACCTAAGGCATCATATGATTATTTCTTTCTTAAGGCATAAGCATTGAAATTGAATAAAATGCCCAAGGTATTTTGGACTTTGAAATAATATGTCAAAAAGCCCGTCCTAAGAAACTTAGGCATATGATTCTTTTGAATGGTCAACCTAAGATCACAAAATATGCCTAAGGTAAGAATGTATTATCAAGTGATAATAATATTGAAGGCATATTGAAAGCCTAACTTAATGTGATAAAGTCCAAATTCAAATTAGGACTAAGGGAAAACCCTAAGAACAAAACACCCAACCCTAAAATTTTGGCCATCATTTTACACATATTTTTGAGAAAAGCCTCTTTGCTGGGAAAAATGGCGCCACCACCATGGAGCTAGGGTTTTGCAGGAAATGCTTGAGGACTTTAACCATTGAATTCTTTGTAGGTCGATTCTCCATCTGCAAGCAAGGTAAGCTGATTTTTGACCCATTTCGTTGCTTCTTCCTTTCATTTTGAAGGCAAAATTTTGGCCTTAAGGCCGCAACTGTCCATGTGTTTTATGCATTTATTCTCCATATTTCTATATTTCAACTTTTGTGTTTCATCTCTGCACTTCCTTTGGCCACCATGGGAAGTTTCATTTGAACATCTCTGGTAAACAAAATTCAAAAGAGTTTGACAAAATATTGTAGATTACTCTTTTATGGAAGAAACATTCAAAATTTATGTGTATTTTCTCTATTACAGGCCGCCATAAGAGCTCAACCATGGCATTTGTAGAAGCTTTGTGCATTTTTTTCTTCCTGTAACTATATTTGCTTTGTTTGACCCATGCACACATATTCTTCTTAAATGCAAGCATTTATATTCAAGGGACTTTGTTGTAATGAGTTTCCAAAGCTCCATAGTTGTGGCTATTATATGCTTGATCTAGGTATTTTAATCTCACTATATTTTCATTCCTTTGTGTATGAACTCAAAAATTTATGTTATACTTCTAATGAGGAAAAAACCAGATGGAGCTTTGAAGAACATATCACATTTTCCTAAAGGTATTTGTTATGTCATTTAGTCCACAGGACTGAAACTAAAACCCTTGCACTTCTCCAAATTTTGGGCTCGACCCATGATAATATTCCATGCATTTTGTATTCCTTAACAAAAACCCTCAAATGGGTAATTTGTATTTAAGAAGAAATATGTTCTTTAGCTGCAACCATGTATGCAATTCTTTGTTTTCCTGTAGAAAATTACCATTATTTGGTGTATGATGAAATTAATGAAATCCTAATAAAGAAATGATCTTCTCAGTTTATTAATTCAAGATCACTATTAACTTGCACTTTTGGATAAAGACCCCAAATGGGTATCACTTTTGATAGGAAAATAATGCTCCACTGTTCTATTGCTGTGAAAAGAATAAAACAACACCATTCTTTCTTTTATAATGCTCCTTACAACTATTCCTATAGCAATCAACATCTTGTAGCTCCACTATTGATAGAAACTAAAGCTTATGCTACTCTTCATGCATTTTTAAAACAACTATAAATGGTTTTATCCTTCAATCTTGTAGATAAAATCTTGAAACACTTAAACTTTACCATAGTGCAAAGCTCTTTCATTCTGTAGCTTGATTTGTGAATTTTATATGTATGTCTGTTCACTATCACCATTTATGAACTTGGAACACTTGCTGTACCTAAAAATAATATCTCGAAACAACATGAATAAAATGAACAAAGCATTCTATGGCAGCAAAAAATGCACTCCATTTGACAATATTTTATGTTCCTCAATATGTAAATTGATGAATTTCATTTGATTCTGTTTCTGAATTGAAGTCATTTTTCACTCATAATTTTAACTTTGTTGTTCTTAGATTTGATTGTTATGAGTGAACAATGGGCTTGATTGTTTTAATAATTGAAATCAGTTTCACTCCTTCTTGACCGGCTCATATGAGCATGATGACTGTATTTTCTTTATTCAACCCCATTTGTATGTTTAAGGGGCAACATGCCGAGCTCTACCCTTGTGGGAACCCATTTTACTCCACATGTTGTTATGTCTTCATGAAATGATCAGCTACATGACTTTTCCTATACCTGCATAGGAAACAAACAATGTTAGCATAAAATAACGAAGTTTAAAAGGTTCCATGATGTGACATTTCATTTTTAGGCTCTTATTATTGCACTCTTTATTCTTAGCTGATTCCATGCATTTGAAGGAATGAATTATATCTCTGTTGGTAGAGCATGTAGTGTAACTCATATCTAGAGCTCTAACAGAACTTTCCCAATCTTCTACAGGTACACTCAGAATTGGAAGCAGGATGGAGCAAGTTGCAAGCACATCAACTGAAGATCGAGAAACAGGAAATGATGGATATGTCTTATGTTATTTGCTTCTTACTTTTTTAACCTTCAGTTGTATAATTCATTTCTTGCAATGAATTGTTTTGGCTATCTCCACAATTTGTGTGGATCCTTTAATTTCTCTTTTCATTTCCATTCTAAAAATAAACGTATCAAAATGCAAAATTGTACAATCATTTGTATTTACAAACAAATGAAATACTATAATGTGAATAAGCATTGTGAAATAAATGAAAGCAATTATTATGCTTAAACATTTATGTATTCCGTCTTGCACTTCGTTTATGTTGCAAAGCACTGAGCAAAATTTTGAAATTCCTTTCATTGAAAACATTTGCATAACTCAAACTTCATAAATCCGATGCAAACATCAATTTAAGCAATGTTGAAATTAACTGAACTTTTCACTTTAAAATGAAACAAACTAATCAGCTCTGCTAATTGAGCTATAGTGAAAATTGGTAACAAGTATGAATTAATTAAATAATTAAGAATTATTTAATTAATAGTTGAATTTGGATAGAAGGACATAATCAAATATTATATTTTAGAAGAAATATGGAGAAATTAAGAGTTGCAGGCCTAGGTCAATTTTAGGTGTCTACATTTTTCCCCTCTTTGTCATAATGCAACCTATTGCGTTGTGACAAAGAAAATAAGTTAAAGTCATTCCCCAACGAAGGTACAAAATATCTATGCCCCCTCGGGAAAATTTTCAAATTTTGGGCTAGCGACATAAAAATTTGGAAAGTGTCTCGATAAGTCAATTTGGTGACCAGAAAGGCAATGACGTAGATGGTTTCAGATTTCGAGGAGCTTAAGTTAGCCAAAAAGGTGGTCAAAGTCGGTCAAAAGAGCTTCCAGTAATAGAAGGCTTGACAAATGCCATTTTGACCCTATAAATAGGTTGAAAATGGGGTAAAAGTCAATTCATTTTCAATTTTAACCTTTGTAAATTTGAGAGCTCAGAGCAATGAGGACTTTGGCGAAGATGGTGATTCCAATGATTGAGCACCATAGGGAGATCGTGCGGACCTATAGATAGCCAGAGGGCTTAGAGCGAGTGGTATGTACACCTAACTTGCTTTGTCATTTCATCATTTTTTATGTCATTTTTAAGGTTTTAGGCCAAATAACGAATGTGCCACGATGTATATGTGTGTGCATAAGCCGCATTCACATTTGCATTTGATGTAGTTGATGTGTCGTGATGCAAATGCAAAGGGTCAATAGGATAGGACAATAAAGTGTGACACATTTGTGAATAATCAAAACACATTTGCAAAATTGTGCCACAAATGAGGGATGTAATGTTGCATTTGCAAAGTTGTGACACATTCACAAACTCAAATGACACATTTGAACAAAGTGACGCATGTGCCAAAAATCGTGACGCAAGTGCTCTGCTGAGATGCAAATGTGTGCAGGAACAACACAATCACCAGATCGAGATGCAATTGAAGTATGGAGTGATGCAAATGCCCTATTGCGATGAAAATGAAGTCAACACAACACATTTGAATTTGAATTTGACCAGGGCTGACTTTGTTGAATTTCAAATTTTGAAATGCTTTTGAGCTAGATAAATGATGATGATTTTTTGATAAGGTGTTGAAGCATGTTTTGACATGTGTAGAGAGAGTTAGCATCGATTTATACACGAGAGAGAAGGCCATCAACCTATAGATTTAGAGACTAGTTGTGGGACAGGGAGTGTTGACAATTGATGTGAGTGGGCCTCTACTATGTTACCTATATTCCCATTATCTGGGAAAATAGGGGACTTTTGACTACACTTTCCGAGAGGTGGCACTTAAAGACATGCTCCTTCCTTTTTTTGATGGGGGAGGCAACTGTCACACTTGAGGACATATACCGGATCTTTCATTTTCTGATTCGAGGAGAGTGGATCGTGTATGATCCACAACATGGATATTAGACATTTACAACATGTTATCATGATGAGGCCTGCATAAGACTGGGATTGAGGGGTACGAGATCCGTTGGGAGTTCCTAGCAGAGCATTACTCTCGGTTTGATGTCCTATTAGCGAAATTGATTGGAGGAGTATTGATACCTGACCACCGAGGACATGGATTTCCTATTGGATGGGGAGATGTGCTTATTGGGATGAGACAGGACAAGATTGTGTATGCCTAGGGACCTTGCCTACTGGGGATGTTATATCAACTTCATGAGGTTGCTTATAAGAGAGCTCAAAGTATTGGTTGCGAGACGATGCTCCTTATGATCTGGGCATGGGAGCATGTCGTTGTCTTCCATTTGCTAATCCAGAGACCACAGCTGGTGGATGGCATGCCTTATGTATACTGTTATGTTGGCACTTTGTAGTAGACCTAAGTTGGTGAGACAGGTTGGTGGCGCCATCAGATTGACACTATGATATCTTTTATCTGGAGGCCATACAAGCACTACGAATAGTGGGAGGATGAGGTTGATGCCCTTAGGTTTTGGAGGAAGTTCAGATACTTGATTGGCTAGACTGTGTAGAGTCAGCTAATTATTGAGATGTACTTGCCTTAGAGGGTACTACGACAGTTCAACGAGCAACAGGGTGTTTCTATGGGTACAACCAAGTATGTTAGGTCATCCAGAGAGTTAGCATGGGTTCCACCAATATCAGTACCATTCGTCGAGCAGCAGATTGATGGGCTAGTAGCCCAGTAGTGGGGATGGAGCAGAGGGGTTGTGGATCTAGGTACCATAGCAGACTATGATTTATGGTGGCAGACTCATAGGCCAGTCCCTTTGACAAATCTAGATGGACCGTCGCCCATTGATAGGAGATCAATCATACCATGTGTGCAGCGAGGTGGTCAGGGAGGTAGAGTCAGAGATAGGGGGAGAGGTAGAGGCCGAGGGAGAGATGGAGGCAGGGGCAAAGGGAGAGATGGATATGACAGAGATGATGGGGGAGATGCCAGGAGGAGGAGAGGAGGAGACGGTGGAAGGCAGGCCATGAGGGTGAGACAACATGTGGACCGAGTGCCCTTGGTACCGATCCCTGAGGTAGTAGAGGAGGGGGAGAGAGAGGAGGAGCTAAGGCATGAAGAGGGGAGACAGGAGGAGCATGCGGTAGAGGAGGAGGCCAGACAGGAGGAGCATATGATGGAGGATGGGTTTCCAGAGATGGAGGTTTGATAGGAGGTGGAGATGGAGGTGGAGGAGCTGAGAGAGGAGGGATTTTTTAGGGGAGAGGAGGATGTGGAGGATGATGAGGATATGGGCGATGATGATGAGGCTATAGATGAGGTGGAGTGGCTCTTGAGGTGGTGGATGATAGAGGGATATGATGAGGCACCCACGAGACCACCACTGCTAGATGATGTGATGATAGATCAGTGAGTGGCAGACCTACAAAGGAGGCTAGATGAGAGCACAACACAGGTGAGGGCCTTGCAATTAGAGCTGGAGGTGGTTAGGGTAGAGCGGGATTAGGCATTGATTCGTCAGTAGGAGTTAGCTCAATGATGCATAGAGTTTGCACAGTTATGCTCAAAACCATTAGGTGACTTAGCACAAGAGCTGGCCAGGGTGAGCACCTGTCTAGGATGGTACAAATTATTATATGAGTAGGCGGTGCCACCCGAGAGGTGAGATCCTACCTTGACATGTTCATAGATGAGGACAGGCAGTGGTAGTAGGTTAGGGTGTGGCAGCAGTAGTAGGAGTCAGAGTAGTGCAGGGGGATCTACCTCCCCAGGCCATTCATCAGGTCACAGGTCTAGCCACTCCCACAAACATACCTCGAGTCATAGATTAGGTCATAGCCATAGGTCCTCTGGGTCAGAGTACATATCATCTTATAGCCAACCTCTAGTGATAGACCCTTTGGCTTCTCAAACTTAGGCAATAGTTTCATCCTAGATGCATGTTATAGTTGAGATGATGCCATTAGTGACAGTACCATCGGCTTCATAGACATAGGTTTCCATGGCTTCACAGGTTATGCCAGTGTCAGTTTCAGGTCCCCAGTCACCACGTTCTTCTCCATGAGGGGATGAGGAGAGCACCTCCTAGGGGCATTTTACATGCATACTTTCTTGACATTCATGTTTCAAAAAATTATGTTATGACACTTTATATATTGACTATCGAGCCTGCAAGCTCCATTTTTGGGATTTCTCATGACTTTATCTTGTGACATTATATTTTTTGAGATGATATATATATATATATATATATATATGATGTAGTTTTGGATGTGGCCTATATGATTTATGTTATGTGATGATGCATTAGATGGATGCTTGTCTGATGATTACTTATGATGATGCAGTTATGATGACTATGTGATTGTGATTTATGCATTTCTGATTCCTATGATGATGTCATTTATATGTTATTCCATGTATGCATTTATGATGATTATTTATGATGTGATTCCATGATAATGTGATGTTTATTTATAAAGATGTTATGTTCTACCAATGATTGATATTGATGCATAATGTTTAATTGTAATGGATGCCATGTTTATGATAATGTATGTTGATGTAGGATTATATATGTATGGATAATGTAATATGTGGTGCAATGTATATGGTTTAAAGATATAGATGATGTATTTATGGACCTAATGCAATTCCTACATGATCATGTATGCACTTATGTTTTTGTATGTCATAGGGTATCATCGTGAGATGGACGAGACATGATGACAAGACAAAAGAAGGTGAATATTAGTGCACATACCAAATCCTTCAACATATTACCATAGGACTTTACTAATTATTTCTCTTAATCATCATTGGGTGGATTATTGTAATGGCCAACAAACACCATGATATGAAATAGATCAAGGTGTGCAAGGTCATATCATCACATGAGACAAGAATTCATAGACAAGGATGATCATGACTCATACTAAGAGCGCAATTACCCCAATCTTTTTGTCACAACCAACGAAAAGCATAAAAAGACAAGAAAGAAAAGTCATGAAACATCATTGCTCCTCTAAATCCTATTGTCAGGACATCCTCGAGGAACTAGTAACACGACTTACAAAAAGGGAAGACAAGACAATCATCATGATACATCACTGCTTCTCTAAATCCCGTTGTCAGGACATCATGGAGAAACTAGTAACATGATGAAAGATCAAAGGAAAAAATGCCAAGATTATGTTTGCCAAGTGTTTTCCAAGTGTGTTTGAATGTCAAGTGATTTGATGTTGAGATGCCAGGTTTGACGATGTCAAAATGCCAAGGTGTCATGTTTTGACAATGTCTGAGAGTTGAATGTCAAAGTTTTCCAAATTCAAGAAGGAAACATCCTGAATAATGTTGATGTCAAGAGGATCAATCCTCAAATGTCAAGAGGATCCCTAAAAATGCTAGATGGTAGTGATGATTCCTAGGAAGGACACATCCTAAGGCATAAGTGACAGAGGATTTTCTTCAAAAGGACACATTTGAAGGATAACGAAGAGTTGACAATTTGACCGGTTGTGACAATTTGACTTGTTTTGAGTGAAGTTGACTGAAGTTTGAATATTGTTGACTACATGTCAATATTGACATGTTGATGTGTTTGACGTGTTTACTAAAGAAGTGCCAAAGTTGGTTGGTTGTAGGAGATTGCTTGTTTTGAGATGACCTATTTGAGTTGAAGACATTTGGCATGTGTGTGTGCCAATGCAGTGTCATGATCCCTAATGGACTGACCTAGTGCGGCCTCAGGAGCTCATCAACTGATGGCCTTGCCTACGCCATACACTCAGAGACCTTGTAGTTCGACACGACCAATGACTTTGTCTTGATGACCAAAGACCGAGTCATGATTTTATTTTGACAAACCTAAAAGGACTGATCTAATGTCTTGGGGGCTTGAAGATGAGCCTTGCCTATGTAGCAAATGCACAAAGACAATGTAGTTTGGACAAATGACAAGGACTGACTGACATGATAGACTTGACAAGATATGACTCTATTTTTGTGTTTTCGAGATTTTTTTTTTTGGGGTTTCTTTAGGACATTTTTGTTTTTAGGTCTTTTTTTTTAGGACATTTTTCAATTTTTAGGTCTTTTTTCAGGACATTTTATGATGTTTTTGTCTTTTTTCAGGACATTTTATGATTTTTTTGTCTTTTTTAGGACTTTTTATGCTGTTTTTTGTCTTTTTATTGGACTTTTTATGATGTTTTTGTCTTTTTTTAGAACTTTTTCAAGTGACAGGACCATGTGTGATACCCACTGCAATTAATTAGGTAATAAAGAGTTTCCCCTAGTCAGGTCCAAGACTAGCCAACTAGACATATGTAGAAAGGACATGCGTGGGTGACGAATGGGTGATATATAGGACTTGATGTCAATATTTATTAGCCATGGGAGAAAATAGCGGGGATTTGGTGACAGGTGGCAAGGTGATGTCAAAAAAGTGAGTGTCTATTATGGACTAAGGAAGATAGAGTGATAGTAGATGGATGGGCAATGACTGACTACTCATGGTGCCTATTTGCTAGGTTTTGACCATGGTACTTATCCAAAGCGCCTGTTTGCCAGGTTTTCACTATTGGACTAATTATTTCTTTTTACTATTTTTGTCATTTTTTATTTTTTTTGGTGTCACCAAGATGCCTATTTGCTAGGTTTTCATTAAGGTGACAATTTTTTTTTACATTTTTAAGGTATTCAACCCGACTTTTTGATGTTTTCACTATTGGACTAATTATTTCTCTTTACTATTTTTGTCATTTTTTTTTTTTTTTGGTGTCACCAAGATGCCTATTTGCTAGGTTTTCATTAAGGTGACAATTTTTTTTTACATTTTTAAGGTATTCAACCCGACTTTTTGATGCTATGCATAGAACTTGTTAAGATGTAGATTGTTGATAGGCTTTGTCAATTGCTCACCGTCTAGAGTAGCTGACTGATATGCTCCAGAACCAAGAGAGGATATGATGACGTAAGGACCTAGCCAATTTGGTTTGAACTTGCTAGGTTTTTCTCTATCAGCCTGATTCTTAGGATTTTGCATGAGGACTAAATCACCAGTGTCAAAATTTCTGACCATGACTCTCTCATTGTAACTATGATAGAGATGGTTTTGATATGCCTGTAGATGGTTCAAGGAATTTTCTTCTTTCCTCTAACATTTCTAGCTCATGTAGTTGTGACTGTGTGTATTCTTCATCATCTACCAAACCCTTTAGGGAGACTCATAAGGATGGAATTTAAACCTCGATGGGAAATATGGCTTTAGCTCTAGAGACTAGGGCGAATGGGGTGGCTCTTGTAGGCATGTGAATGCTAGTGTAGTAAGCCCATAGAGCAGGGTTGAGTTGGATGTACTAGTCACGACCAGTGTCATTGGAAGTCTTTTTAAGAATTTTAAGGATGGTTTTATTGGATGCCTCAACTTAACCATTTCCTTGCGGGTAATATGGCATGGAAAAATGATGTTGGATATGGAATCGCTCACATAAATCATGAATGTCTTGATTTTTGAATAGATTTCTATTGTTTGTGATGATGGACCACGGAATACCATATCGAAAAATGATGTAGTTGAGAATGAATTTGGAAATTTTTTTGCCGGTTATGTATGTAAGGGGGATGGCTTTAATCCACTTAGTAAAGTACTCAATGGCAATGATAATGAATTTGTGGCCATTGGAAGAGGTAGGGTGGATTTTTCCCACAAGGTTGAGTCCCCATTGTGCGAAGGGCCACAAAGATGTAATCAGTCGAAGTTCTTGTGCTGGAGCATGAATTAAATCACTATGTATCTAACATTGGTGACAAGTCCTGACAAAATCAAGTGCATCCTTTTTAGTGGTCAGCCAATAATACCCAAGTCTCGTTATCTTTTTGGCTAGAGTAGGACCACTCGAATGAGACCCGCATATACCCTCATGTACTTTGCATAAGGTTGTACATGTTTTTTTAGTGTCAAGACATCGAAGGAGGGTGTTTTCAAAGATACGACGGTAGAGGGTGTCACCGAAAATGGTGTATCGGGCAAATTTTTAGATAAAAGACTTTCGTTGGTTGTTGGATAAGTTGGGGGGAAGGGTTTGGGACTTGAGATAGTCATAAATGTCTTGATACCAGGGAGAATCAGGACCAGCAAGCTCGCAGACCATCTCTAATTCAGGAATATCATATGTAGGGACCAAAGGTTGTTCTACCAAGAACTCTAGTTGAGGCATATTTCTTGGAATGTCTAGGAGAGAGCTGATCATAGCCATTGCATTTGCTACCTTGTTTTGTGCTCTCAGAACTTGTTCAAAAGTCACCATGTGGAAATATGTATGAAATCTATCAACCATTCATTTGTAAGGCATTAATTTCTCATCCTTGGTGTCATAGTTGTCATTAACTTGGTTGATGACCAGCTGAGAGTCTCCATAAACATGAAGTGTTGTGATTTTCCATTTTATGGAAATTCTGAGTCTTGTCTCAAGTGCCTCATATTTTTCCACATTATTTGTACATGGAAAAACTATGCGAAAAGACTTAGGGATGGAATCTCCTTGTGGAGTGACAAACAATATTCCTACCCCTGATCTATGACTAGTATGAGACCCATCAAAATATAGCCTCCAAAGTGACTTAGGTTTTGTATGAAATATGGAATCATCTAGGAAATCTGCCACTAATGGATGATCACTTTGTACAGGTGCATCTGCCAGTTGGTCTATTATCACTTGTCCCTTTATATCCTTTTGTTCTACATATTGGGTGTCATATTCACTCAAAATCATGACCCATTTTGCTAGATGTCTTTCCAATGCTGCACAACTCGAGATATTTAAGGGTTCAATCTTGGCTAACAATTATGTCCTATGATTCAACATATAGTGTCTTAGCTTTTGAGAAACAAAGACCACTACTAGGAAAGCACGTTTAATTGATGTGTAATTCAACTCATATCCAACCAGTGTCTGACTAATATAATATATGGCCCTTTCCTTCTCATCATGGTCGTTTTGTGCTAGTAATGCCCCCAGTGCTGAAGTTGTTGCATAAATGTATAAGATCAAAGGTTTCCCTTCTATTTGTGGCATTAAAATAGGTGGTGACAAGAGATAGTCTTTTATTAGTTGAAAGGCCTCCTGAAATTTATCTATCCACACAAAGGGGATACCCTTGCATAGAAGATACTAAAATGGTTGACACTTGTTAGCCAATTGTGCTATGAAGTGCCAGATAGATTGTAACCTGCCTTGTAATGTCCTGAGTTCACTTATTCCTTTTGGGGGAGGCATGTCTAAGATGGATTTCACTTTGGTTGGATTGACTTCAATGCCTCTTCGAGAAACTATGTATCCCAAAAGTTTTCCAGATGTCACGCCAAAGACACATTTCTTAGGATTCAGGCGTACTTTGTATTCTTCTAGTCTGTTGAATTTTTTTTCTAACACATTCAAATGATCTTTTCTTAGCCAAAAGGTCATCCACAAAGTCTTCAATTATATTGTACATCATGTCATGAAATATCATTGTCATAGCTCTTTGATACGTGGCGCCTACATTCTTAAGACCAAAAGGCATGACATTCTAGCAGTATGTACCCCAAGGAAAAGTGAATATTGTTTTATGTTGTTTATTCAGGGGAAATACAGATTTGATTATAACCTGAGAAACTGTCCATGAGGGACAACATCTCATATCCCACTATAAGTTCCATTGAGATATCTATGTTTGGAAAAAGTCATCTTTTGGACATGCTTTATTTAAGTCTCAAAAATCTGTGTAGATGCGGATTTGACCGTTTGGATTTGTGACTGGTACATGATTTTATATCCATTCAACATAGTCTATGGACCATATGAATCCCATGTCTAACAATTTATTAAGTTCTACTTTGACTAACAAGGTAGTCTATGGGTGCATCTTTCGCAACTTTTATTTTATTTGTTTTGCATTTGGAAGTGGTGGAAAATGGTGCAAGACCAATTCTGGATCCAACCCAGGAATATTAGCATATGACCATGCAAAATTAATTTTATGTGTTGAAAAGAATTTGTGGAAATCAGGTTTCTCTTCTTCTATCAGGGATGCCACAAAGAGTACCATTTTAGGATCTTCTGCTATAGATATGTTTACTTTCATGGTGTCCTCTATGAGCATTGCCGATTTCTCTTGAGTCACAGGAAGAAAGTCTAGTCTTCCATCTTTGGGTTCCTCAGAGAGGTTTTCACCCATAGATACGTCCTTTATTTTTACTTTTTTATTGTCAGAAGGTGCCTTTCGATTTTCACCTAAAGACGTGTCATTTTTTGTTTTATTTTTACTTTTCATTTTGCAACTAGAGGACAGAGTAGTCTCCCTGAAGTAAGCTGCACAATCTACGTCAATAGAAAATCTAGCCTTGTGATCACCACTAGGTTTTCCCTCATGTAGTCCCATAAATTTTGCAATGGTCTCATCATTCTAAAATATGTCCATGACTAGCGGGCCTTGTTGGTCCCAATCGATTAATTGCAGGTAGATTAAGAAAATACCATCGTCAGTATTGGTGAATTATGGAGAGGATGCAGATGGATTCAAAGACATTGAAAATAAATTTTTCATCATCCAATTCCCAATTGGACTCTATCCAATATTCTCCTTCGCTTGTTTCATACTCATTAGCAAAGTAGGGGATGAAGGGATTAGAGTCATGGTCGAAAATGTCATGTGGTGATTCAGATGAACCCGATTGATGGGCATTAGGTTCAGACGGCTGGACAGGTATGGCAGGATGAGGGTTAATGGGATTAGAGGAGGATTTTGGCTTGTCATTGTTCCTTGGGAAAAAGAGCCTATCCCAATTTTCTTGTTTCTTTGGGACCTTAGGATTGTCATTAACAAAGGCCGGATCAATTTTAAATGCTTTCCAAAATCTTTTTTCAAAGGTAAGTTCTCCAGGTTCAAGGAACAAATCATCAAAGCAATAATCACTTAGGGATCGTTGAGAGCCAAATTCCCACTCCTGGGAGTCAGTTTCGGTAACAGATTCCTCAATGGTCTCGACATTTTCAGAAGCATTCACGCTCTGAATCAGAAGTCCATTGGTATGTCGATCATCATTTTCAGGTGGACTATACCCTAACCCAAGATACTTTGATCTTCCGAATGACATTAAAGGTTTTCATATCCCTATTTTATTCTTGCCAAGGCCACTAGTACTGTCATAGCCTTTTTCCTTCATCATGTCATATCCTTTTCCATATATCTTAACTGGTAATGGGGGTAAGTCTTCTATTTCTTTATAAATCCATCCTAATATGTTGATAATATCTTTGTTGTTCATGTCTCCCCATTTTATGAAAACTGGTTTTGGTGGAACTTAAAAATTTCTTTAGGTTCCATTCTTGAAACATGGCCAACCATAGACCTTAGGAGACTTGGGTATTTTTGTGATGAAATATGCTATATTCAGTTTGAATTCTCCACAGCCTAAGTCCTAGATCTTGACATTGGACTCAGCCTTGGGAAGCAAGGAAGATGATGGCGTGGCAGAAGATGTGGAAGGAGTGGACGTGGATGATGATGTGAGTGTGAATGGGTCAATGAATTTGTAAGAAGAAGAGCTTGAAGCTTCTTAGTTGATGAGCACTTGATGTTTGAAAATACCCCTTAGATTGGTGCAATACTTAAAGGGATCAAGGTCTCCATATATGGTTATTTCCGTGCCGTCAAAAGGAAATTTTAGGCATTGGTGATATGTGGAGGGAACAGTCTTTAGGGAATGAATCCAAGGTCAGCCAAGCAAGGTGTTATAGGGTAATTCAAGATCCAGGACTTGGCAAGTTGTGTCTGCAATGACTAGCCCAACTCTGATAGGAAGAGTGATCACACTTCGAGAGGAAAATTCTTCATCATCATATGCTTTTATGACTATGCTCTTTGTAGCATCTACACAAGCATCAGAAAAGCCTAGAGCCTTAACTAGTTTTAAGGAGCATATGTTCAATCCTGCTCTGCCATCTACTAAAACTCATCTGACCTTGTGTTTATGGATAAAGACTTCAATGTGTAATGCATTGTTATGGTTGGTCTTGGGTGATGAATAATCTTGATCAGAAAATGTTATATGATGAGGTGTAGTGAGGTATCCCATCATGGCCCCAAATTGGTTGACATCAATATCTTACGGGATAGAGGACTCTTGCAAGGTTTTTTCAAGTATAGTCTTATGCATGAGAGAAATGTGAAGCAATTCAAGTATGGAAATTTGAGCAGGTGTTTTTCCTAGCTCGTCAATAAGGTTAAACTAACTCTTAGGTTGCCTCTACTTTGTAGACGAGTTGGATTACGATTGCTTAGCGAATGGACTAGGTATTGTGATTTTTGGTTGTTTAGGAAGAGGACCAGCTATGGTGACCTTGCCACTTTGAGTAGTGGTGTTACATTTAGGTACTCTTTTGACAGTGATGATATTGACACATTAATCATTATTTTAGACATTGTTAATAATAGGTCCATCGGAATAGTCGTATGCAGCGTGGGTGTAATTGGCTTGATTATTATTTGTCTTAGGACCTGACGTTGAGGCTTTATTTGAACCATTGTCTTGCAGTGGGTTTTCGTGAATAGTATGGTTTGCATTTGATGCAAATTGTGGCCCACCCAATTCAATTGTTCAATTTTCAATAAGGTCTTGCACAATATTTCTTAGTTTCTGACATGAGGATGTCTTATGCCCTTTAGACCGGTGGTAATCACAGAAAGAATTATCATCCCACCATGATGGTTTAAACTGTCCTGGGTCATACGGCTTAGGGTCCTCAAGTGTGATGAGACCGTTTTGAAGGAGCTTCTTAAGGACATCCTCAATTGGTTCTCCCAAAGTAGTGTATGTTCATCTTTTCAGAAATTGTCTTGTTTGGTAGGGTTGTCCTTGACTTTGACTATTTTGACCATTTTGGTTATTTTGAATGACATTGGCGAGGGGTGTCAATATCGTTGTTGGTTTGTTTTGTGGTTGAACCCCTTTAAGAGTAAGTAATGGACCCATTGTGTTTACAGCCTTGGCATCGATAACACCACCATTGGTAACATGTTTATTTTTGACCCAATACTTATTTTTTTTCTGCGGATGGGTTTGTGTTTGTGTTTTTAGGGCCATATTTCAATTCTCCTTTAACAATGAGAGCTTTCTCAACCTGGTCACCTTTTTCAACTAGGTCTGTGAAAGTTGTGCAACAATGAACTTGCAATCCATATTTCAATGAGCCTAGGAGTGTTTTAACAAACATGTCAAATTTTTCTTTCTAAGGTATGTCGATATGGCAACAACTTGCAAGACTTCTCCATCATTGAAAGAATGGAATGAAATTTTCACTTGCATCTTCTTGCGTAAGAGTGCATAAGCTAGTGATGGAGGTGTCCATGTCAATGTTATACACATAATTTTTTATGAATTTGCCTTTAAGTTCATCCCATGTTTTTATCCCTTTTTGAGTGGAGAACCATTCAAGGGTAGGTCCTGTAAGAATTTGAGAGAAGAGTCTCATCAAGTAAGTGTGTTCATAGGCAATTTCCATACAGTTGGTCATGAATTCTCAAACATGTTCAATAGGATTTGTCTTTCCCTTGTATTTGGTAAATTTTGGTGACACATATCCCGGAGGGAATGGTGGCATGTATAGATTTGTGTCAAAAGGATATACACATAGGTCATATGACATGTGTGACTTCTTGTCATACATTGGCATGTTTTCTATAGTCTTTTTTAATTGAGCCACTTGAGCTGTTAAGGCATCAATCATAGGATTATTTGTTGTATCACACATGGGAGTGATAGGTACACCATGGGTCCACATTTTTTGTGAAGACATGTTGGCGTTTTGTTGTGGGATGTGTTGTTTTGTGATGTATGATGTGTTTTGGTTTGCATGTTGTTGGTATTGAAAGTTTGGATTAGGGACTTGTTGATGGGTGTGAATATGTGATGAATATGTTGGGATGTGCCTTCCAACCATTTGAATCAAATTTGAGGAATATGTTTACCATGAATATTTTGGTGTCCAAATGATGCCATATGTTGTGTATTTTTCTTGCCTTGTCCAAATTGTCAAAATTGTCCATGGGGAATGTTCGTGTTTTTCCCTTGGGAAGTATTGGTATTAAATTGTGTTGACGTGTTAACATTTGGTTGTGGTCCTTGAATAAAGACATGTAGTTTACTTCCTCCAAAGGGATTGAATGAAGTACCAATGAAATGATTTGATGATGATACACCCATGGCACTAGATGAAGCTGCAAATAGAGGATTTGAATAGCTTGCCCACATTGACGAGGACCCAAAGGTGGCTCAAATCGATTGTGACGATATTGTTGATATTATTGGCATTGATTGTGACATGGTTGTGACATAGTTGGTGTCCCCCCAATGGATGTTGCATTTATTGTATTGGAATTATTTTGATTATTGGGGGTAGCATTAATGGTGCTTGTGGTGATTTGTGAGGTGGCACCAACAAAGGTAGTGTTTGTGTTGTTTTGAGGTTGACTTGTGTTGGATGAATTGTTGTTTGGATTGTTGGCATTATGATCAAGTGATGCTGGTCTCAAAGTATTAATGTCAAAGTCGTGTGGTAGTTTAACCCCTTGGTCCAAGAGCATGGCTAGATATCTTTGTGCATCATGTAGGACTAGGTCTTCCACAAAGGAGGCCACGTCAGGATTTTGCACTGCATCTTCTAAGTCTTCTATGTATACTTTTCCATGTTAGTCTCTTTGCATGAATGGTTCAAAAGGGTTTCATGATGAAGATGGCCTATTCATTTTGCTGAAAGGATTAATGAAAGATGTGTCTTGGTTCATGTTTTGATTCATGTCATTGGAAAAGATGCACTATTGAATTTGACTCCATTTTCTGACAAAGGTTCGTCGGTCTTTCGGAAAACATTTTTCAGACAACCGACGAACTAACGAAATAATTTTCATCACCAATTTTTTGTCAAAATTCGGACAAAGAATTAAACGTCAAAATAATGCCCCAGATTTGTTAGTCATCGACATCATAAAATGGTTCTGTTGTTCGTCAGAATATTGATGACAACTTCGTGTATCCACCAACGAATTATAACCAAAACACAATTGCAATGCCTCTTCCAAAGCGTCAAAACAACACCAGAAGTTCGTTTCCATTTACATGAAATGGGAAAGTAGTTACGACAAATCCTTCGTTGCAACTATAGAAACTTCGTCAAACCTTTTTGGTGATTCGTTGGTTTCCTTCATTGAAATTGTGATGAAACAATGCAATTTTTTTTTAAAAATATTTGTTGAAATGTACCATCGTAGAGACTCTTGGTGATGAGCACTGAAGCCAACCCATCGGTGAGAAATCAATCATCGACACAGGATAGAAAACTCACTCTGATAGTCCATGTCTTTCCGATGGCTTTCGTCAGTAAGACAGATCCAATGTCACATCGATCTGACCTCTGCAAAAGTTTTAAATAGACCTACACCATGTCATTGCGGGGACTCTTGGCGATGACCATCGAAGCCAACCTATCGGTGAGAGATCGATCATCGGTAAAGGATAGAAAACTCACTTCGATAGTCCATGTCTTGCCAATGACTTCCATTGGCAAGATAGATCCAATGTCACACCGATCTGACCTCTGCAAGAGTTTTAAATAGACCTACACCATGTCATCGTAGAGACTCTTGGCGATGACCACAAAATCCAACCCATCGGTGAGAGATCAATCATCGACATAGGATAGAAAACTCACTTCGATAGTCCATGTCTTGCCGATGACTTCTGTCGGTAAGACAGATCCAATGTCACATCGATCTGACCTTTTCAGTAGTTTTAAATAGACCTACACCATGTCATCGTGAAGAATCTTAGCGATGACCACCAAAGCCAACCCATCGGTGAGAGATAAATCATTGACACAAGATAGAAAAATCACTCTGATAGTCCATGTCTTGCTGATGAATTCCATCGGCAAGACATATCCAATGTCACACCGATCTAACCTCTTCAAGAGTTTTGAACACTACTAGTTATCAACAAGACATTCTGAGGGTCTCTCTGATTAAACAAGTTTCTATGAGGAAGTAAACAGATGGAACCTATTAATTTTCTTATTTTGTGGTTCTTTAAATCATATAATAGATACCATCTTCTTGTGTAATGTACTTATATTCAAATTTGAATTCGAGACCAATTGTCATTGCACATTCCATTTTACTTGCATAGCGTATTCTATAAGCAATATATTGATAATTACAAATGATTTATGGTGTTGTACAACTCTACCTATCATCACAACTCTGTTGTTCCCCCCTAGAGAATCCTACAAAGAAAAGTTTACAATACCAAGTCAAATAATATGAAAACAACTTACATACAAATTAAATGATTATTCTCACAATAGAAATTGTCTAATCACAACAACAATTCCATGAAAGATTATCCATGCTTCATAAGAGATGAATGATCATACATACAGATTGCAAGATGCATAGAAAAATCATTACACTTGAGAACAACCAAGGGTTAACAAGGGAAGGAGTTAAGAAATGTCTGGATTGAAGAGAAATGTGTAGGGAGAATGTTGAGCAGTGTCAAGAGAATAGAGCTTGTAGAAAATATTCTTGACCTAATCAAGCTCTTGAACAACTTAAAAAAAATTAAAATACTAACACATATATGAGACATGTAATGAACTTCCAATATCTTCTATCTTTTTCATTAATGGAGAGGTAGGTAAAGGAGAAATAATTATAATTGTAACACTATTCATAGTCCAGTAAATTATGTTCATAATTTGTGTTCAATGGACCTCAATTTTATCATTATACTGCCCATCTAATACCATATTTTAATCTAGGGTTCAACTATCTCAGATCTAAAGAAGCACCTTCAATTAACCATTTAAATTACTATAAAATAAGGTAAGATTTTTACTTGAGAATTAATGGGTACTTGTAGGATTAAAGTTCTTGCAATCATCAGGATTTATTGGCACACAAACACAACTTGCAGCATATGAAGTAATGGATGAATACAAGTTAGTGAAATGGTCCTTAATATGTGTTTGGTTTGCAAATTGATTGGTAGAAAATAAGGTTACAAATAGATCCACATAAAAAATTATGAGGAAAAACTACTATAATCATCAAAATAGATTAAAAGTGTAAAGGAAAGAGTCGAGCTACATCTCTAGAGTCTAAAAAAAACACATGCAAGAAACATAAAAAAAAAGAACAAACCAGTTTTTGGATGAATACAAAATGGTGCCTTCAACAAGTGATTCATATGCTTTCACACCTGACAGGACATTAAGAATATTTTAATCTTCCTCTATGAAATTAACTACTTACAAAAAAAACCCACAAACCAATATTATATACCTCCATGTCTAGCTGAGGGTAGGTATAAGAGAAAATAATTTCCTCAATGCAATGCTGAAAAATATCAATGTGTGTGTAGGTTTGTATTACTCAAAATATCATTTCACTACCTAAGGAAAAATACCAAAGTGATGTTTTAAATTTCAATCTTCACATAGGCTCCCTTATTGCTACACATGCATATACTAGCATTATTTGAGCTCTAAACTATTCAAATATTAAGGATTTAATTAGCTATAAGATGGAAAGTTGTTGTTTAGACATAATCCATCATCTTTTACATATCTTTATTCACTCCTAGAGCTTCAAATAAATTTGTGTAAATGAGATAGAAATGTGAATCTTTTATGACAAAGAAAATTCTTAAAAGGAGGGGGGAGAGAGAAAAGGGTAGGGGGCAAGAGAATGCTTGAATGTATAGCAAAGTATAACATTTTGATCATTATAACAATGAAACGAATCTTAAGTTTGAAGCATTAATATCATTTACAACATTTATGATCAAGAATGAATGTAAGTAGAGAAACTTTTGCATACCTGCAGATGGTACAAAATTTCATGGTTAAGTGGAAGCCTCCCATCAACATCAAGATCCAAATATCTGTGTATCTATCTCAATCGAGCCTCTAAACCCTTCAGAGATGTCAATTTTTCCACTAACTTGTTATGCACAAAAGTCAAATTTTAGAGTTATGTCACCACTAAAAACAGAAGAAATAGAGCTTTGAAACCAAATCCACACACAACACAATGTGGTATTCATACAAAGCCATACAAAAAACTAAACTCAGAACATTGGAATGGAAACAACTTCAAATTATGATGCAAAGCATGGATTCAGGGTATAAAGAATCATTTTTCTGCCACCATAGTGAAAAGTTAGCACTTTCTTTCATCTTTGCATATTGGTTTGATGCTTCAAATGATGCATTTATTATATTGAAAAGTGCATTACCTTATTGAGTTTCTCTTTGTTTTGAGAATAGTTTAATATTCTCTACTTAACAGGGCCAACCACATAACAATGGAAGCTCATTTGGCCCCTCCCCCCCCTCACATCACTCTCAATTCCCCATACCCGATCATATAACATTAATCATTCATTCATCCATTAATAACATATAAAATTCATTCATTAATCCATTAATAACATATAACATTTATTCATTAACATATAACATTCATTCATTAACATATTCACATTCATTCATTAACATATAACATTCATTCTTTCAGTTTTTACATATTATCAAAAATATGGTTGTCATGTTATGATTACAATCACTTTTTTTTTGTTTCTTTTTTAAAGCTATTTTTTTTTGAAGTGGAGTATCATTTTCTAAATCATTTGTCTGCCCTTTAGTTGTTCTTCCCTTTGCTCATGATCTTAATGTACGCCTAGTCATGTGCTCACGACATGGACGCTGCTGCAAGGGGGGGTTTGCTGCAATAATAAAGAAATGTTAAATTGATATATTTTATTATTATTGTTACAAGTATTTCATTAATTGAAAGAACATTAGAGTGGTTTTCTTTACCTAATGGGTCCACATCATGTTCCTAAACTTCTCTTATAGACTCATGCTCAACATGTTGAACACCCTCTAAATCCTGATCTACAGTTGAAACACAAAAGGTTACATTAATTAATAGACCAATTGAAATTAAATATGTTTAAAAGAACATTAGAGTGTTCCTCTTTGCCTAATGGGGCCACATCATGTTCCTGATCTTCTCTAGCTTGATCATGCTCAACACGTTGATCATGCTCTACATGCTCTAAAGTTGAAACACGAAAGGTTACATTAATTAATACACCAATTGCAATTAAATATGTTTAAAAGAACATTAGAGTGGTCCTCTTTACCTGATGGGGACACATCATATTCTTGATCTTCTCTAGCATGATCATGTTCAACATGTTGAGCACGCTCTACATGCTCTAAAGTTGAAACACAAAAGGTTACATTAATTAATACACCAATTGCAATTAAAGATGTTTAATTGTATTAATCCATACTGCATTTTGTATAGCACATGAATACATCCAGTACCTGGATGCACACCATGACTTTCATCTGAAGGTTTACTCCACCCTTGCTAGGATGCATTCCAATGTCATGTGCAGTATTATCATTGCTTGTATGTTTAAAACAAATAGGAATGTAATTAATTTATGGTGTAAATTAATATTGAATAGATTGCACAAGTATTCAATTTTAAATAAAATTTATTGAGTTTATTTACCTGTGTGTCGGATGCAGTGGAAGATTGTGTTTTCCCAGTCAAGACTCTTAGGCATTCAACCATGACTCCATAGCCTTGCTGGAGGGCAATATTCATGTCCTCTTCTGTGGAAACTCTGTTGAATTCAAAGCCCTGCATTTTTGCATAAGATCATGAATTTTGCTTCTATGGTGTGATAAAACCAAAATTGTTTGCAATTTATTATTTGGATGCAATATTTCATTTATTGCTACTTACAATTCATGCAGCTAATTTCATATAACTATCAGAGCCAAGTTTGTGCTTCCTACGTTTTCCTAGTCTTGCCTTTGTTTCCTTCGATGTGTCAGTCAGCCTATGAAAAGTTTGAAATATGCTAGATTATGTAAAAAGAAAGAGTAATCAATATATAATTGCATTCTTAATAGTATCAGATACCTTCCTTGGCCTGGTGGTGTCTTTCCTTTTTTCTTTTCAGCCTTCTCCTTTCCATCTGACACCAAGTCCTTGCACTCCCTCTCAGGAATCATGGGGGACACTCGTACTTTTTGTTCTTCTCTAAATGTGACCTATATTGGCCCCTCACATACTTTAGATAGGTACCAATTTTCTTAAGGACCTTGGTTCGGTTGAGTTTTTTATCACCAAACAACACAACTAAATGGTTAATGAGCTCATCTTTTAAATCTTGATTTTGGGCATTCCACCATGTAGGTATGGTGGGCCCAAAGAGCTCCAATGTAATATCACTTAGATGTTTATAAAAAACATCATTTCCCACAAAATGATCATGGGATCAATAGTTTAAAAAGAGTGATCAATAAGTAAATTTCAATTGGATTATATATAATAATAATTAAAACATTTTAAAGTACCTGGGACCTTCTCTATCTTTATGGGCACAAAATCCTCGGTCACTACAGATGTGACCGGAAATGTTCCCGTACTAGTAATATGAGAAGATCTAGGAAATGATGCTAAAAAATCACCAGTACTAGTGGCCTTTGCATCCCTAGGTACATGTCTTGACGCATGTTTTGGCATGTGTTCACTACCAGAGGGTGCAGTAATAGATGTCTGCATGGTATGTGTTGCCAACATTTCAGACGACAATATAGGCATAGATGATGGGGTCAGATGATGTGATGTATGTGCAAGAATATCAAGATGGACACTTGTACAGACCCCTACTCCTTAGGCAACACTTGTAGTACCCTGATCATGGCTAGGAACATCATGAGGATGCAAAAAATCTTGTAAAAACAACACATATTTTAGTTCATGACATAAAAGAGTACAAAATATAAAACCATGAATGAACTTATGTTATAATTAAGGACCTCATGACAACTTACTTGCAAGTTTTGTGCTGTCTCAGTCAATATTTTAATCCTCTCTCTTATCTCATCTATTTGAGGCACTATGCATAACAACTTAAGGATTTCTTCATTGCATTTTTTGTGGGTCTTCCTTATCACATCGACAGGGTTTGCTGAATAAGCGATGTCATCATCACATAATATTGACTACACCTCCCTATGGATGCTCTCGTCTACTACTGGTGCCTTTCCCCGACCAGTTGATTGGAACAAGAATATTAAAAATATTATCAAAATTAACCCAATAAAATTATGAGAAAAACATAATAATAAAACATTTTGCTCATATCTAATTTGTACAATTACAATGAGGTAAACCTGTGGGGTAGAAGTTCCTGAAGATACATCGCGATCTGTGCTTTGGGCCAAAGACTTCCCTGAATGATCAATGTCTCGTTGTGACAAAAATTAAATATAAAAAAACATTACTGAAATGAAACCAAGACTTACGGAAAAAAAACATAAGAATAAAATGGTATATTGGAGTCATTAATTGGAGGTTGGGTAAAATGGTACATAGTATGTACCACCCCCATAGTAACTATGTTTGTAACTAAATGATTCAAATTGTAATCGATTAGCAACTCTTCCCCTACGGTTATTGATTTTATCACACATACAAATACATGGTTTCCCTCGCACGCCTCGAATATGCAATTGGGTTGCTTATTTGTTGACCCAGCTCGTGTACTGTTTATAAACCTTGCAATATTCCCTGATGCTTTTGGCCTTCCGTCAATGTACATAGCCACTCCTTTATTTTGATCTTTATCTTTTAGCTATACATAATTTGCTGACAACGCATACCTACTCATACTTCATGTATATCGAACCAGCTGCATCCAATCTTTGTAACTGTAATAGGGTCCGACATACTCCATCAATTTGGTAACTTTGTCGTAACAGACCTTTATGCCATCCATGTAATGACAATAGTGCTATGCGATATATTCTCTTGTTGAAACAAAAATCATTGTTTATTGGAGGATGTTCCTTGGGTACCCATTGTTTCCGTAGATGTTTGTACCTTAAGGGCACCTTGACGTCACCTATGCTCTCATCATCATAAGAACATGACCCCCCTTTAGCAAGAAAAAATTCCATATGTTTAAGGAATTTTCTTCTAATATTTTGACCTCTAGTTCATCTCCCTCTTTTAGACCTAGTACATGTCTTGCTTTCCTCTTCTCTTCCTGAATTTCCCTCGCTCGAGGAAGACAGATCTAAAAAATACCTATTTGGTGGTACCTGCACTCATAAGGATGTTGGATGAAGTTCTTTCATGGTGATGTGATCCCAAGGTGACATTATGATTAATCTATTATTTCATCGCTAGAATTTCACAGGTTATAAGGTAATCAAGTCTTGATAGATTGCAAGTTATTATTACTACCATCCAAATGTGTCCATCACAAATAAAATCTACTTAAAGTTTTAACTCCCAAACTTTGTAACAAGTGTTAAATGTGACTATGGTCCACCAGTTACACAACCAAGGCCTCAAATGTATTCTCTAATTGTAATCAAAGGACTTTTTCTCTTCATTCAAGTAAATAAACTTGAAGGGAAACACCACCAAGTGGTTTATTGGACACCTACATGACTAAAAATAGAGCAAATTTACATTTAATTTCCATATGTCTAAGTGGTTAACGGGGAGTGAGTGTGTACTAGGCCTGGTTAAGTCATCATAAGTTTATGCTTTGGCAATAATTTTTTTTTTAAGTCATCTTAAATCTTCCTATGTCTAATTTCTAGGAGACTTTTGGTATGTTTTAAGGTAGGATGATTGGTTGCATCAATGTTCTAGTTCTCTATGACAAGGTTTCAACATCTTCAAATAGTGAAAGTTAGTGCTCATAGTCATTTGAAACAACAACATTTTTATTATGTTTGATGGTAGGATTTGATAACTTAAAATATCTCTACTTCGAAACAAAAATATCTCTAACAACTCTAAGAGCTATAATGGGATGGCCACCATCCTAGGAAAGATTCTTCATTCTCACTTTTAGGTGTTAAAATTTAACAATACCTTGATTGATGAAAGATCCCAACAAGCTTTTCTCCATGGTATCCAAGTACACATAGTAGCGGTCTTCTCTTATACGGTTTGACATGATTTAAAGAACTTAGCTAGGAATTAGTCATTTAACCTAAGGTTTTCTCATAATACCATCATTGGAAAAGTATGATCAAATTCTTCTATTATGAAGAATTGGTCTATGTGCCTCTAGTAATCACTATAAATGTTTGTAAGGATAAAATGACTAATTGCATTAGGTAGGAGAGAATCAACTTTGAGTTCTTCAAAGATTATATTCCTCTATTCATAATTTTTAAGGGTTGTGTGTGGAGGAGGTTATCATTACCAAGAAGGGAGGAGACCTTTCCTTGCATATGTTTGTGGTGGAGGTATTAAAGAAGAATTGTATGCCTCTATTTCCATTCATTAGATCTAGCTTAGCCTAGCATATACTTGGGCTAAGTCTACAATTTCTTCAGACTCATGCGATGAAGGCTATGTGTGATGAAATCCTAGACCTCAACCAAGATGTGGGTAAATTATGGGAGTTTTTCCAAGACTTGAGGCTTGTCGATAAAAATGTGAAAGATTAAGCTATTTTATTTTTTTTGTCTTATCTTATACCATTTTACGAGAATGGGGGTGCTAATGTACGGGAAGATCTTTGAAAACTAGGCATGAAAATTGTAGGTTAAAGAGAATGGGGGTGCCAAAATTATAGTAATCATTGTCCCTTGGTTGTCAGTTTTCCCTGAGTGCCCTCAACCTCATCCTCGGTGTTGGTATTGACCTTGTTTTCACTCCAAAATCTTCCTCGGCGTTGATGTGACGTGACACTCCAAAATCTATATATTGACCTTGTTTCCTCCCTCCAAACTCTTAAATTGGCACTAGTATTGACCTTGTTTTAACTCAAACTCTTCTCAAACCTTTGGCATTGACCTTGTTTTCACTACTCCAAACTCTTCCTTAGTGCTGGTATTGACCTTTCACTTCTCCAATTTCTTCTGAGCTACAACTTGGTTTTCATTAGGTTTTAGAGTATGTTAATTAATTTACAAATTATATTCCATTTAGCTAGGTTTAATATTCTACAATATAGTTAAGTATATATTAGCTATATTTTACATAATAAATAATATAATTATTCAACTTATTATAATTATATATTATATTCTTTAACAAAATTATTAAATACGTATAAAATTATTATAATTAATAATTAATAATAAGTATATTTTTATATAATACAAAATATAATTAATATAATACATATTTAATATAAGAGTAATATATATTAATATAATATTAATATGAAAGAGAGAAACTAAATTTTGATTGGTTGTTTCATTCCAACAATCCAAGGATGGCATGTGTCCTTGGGGAGTTATGCTCAAGGTAGCATGCCATTTGATTAAATATATGATAATTCTCCTTTAAGACCTCTTCAATGTACCCATTGCACACTTAAGGAGACATAGATAAATATAGGGAAGAAAATATAGAGAGAGAGGGAGATAATAACAAACATACAAATAGAAAGAGAGATAAGGAGATAGAGAGAAGTAGAGAGATAAAGAGATAAGGATGAATAGGTAGAGATATAGGGAGGGTGATTGATATATCTCTGCCTGTCGTTCTCTATCTCTCTATATCTCCCACTATCTATGTCACTCCCTCTTCCCCCATCTATCTATTGAGCTATCTCTCCCTCTCCCCTTCTCTCTCATTCACTCATCTCTCCTCCATCTCACTATCTCTATGTCTGTTTCTCTTTTCTCCTCTCACTCCTCTCTCTGTCTCTTTCTATCCATATCTTTCTCTACTCTATCATGATCTCTCTATCTCTTTCCCCCTCTATCTCTCTATATCACTCCCTTTCTATGTTTCCCCCTCTCCCTCTATATATATTGAGCTATCTCTCCCTCTCTCCTCTATCTTTTTCTCTCTGTCCCTTTCTACATATCGCTCTCCCTCTCCCCCTCTTCATTCTCTCCCTTTTCTACCTATCTATCTCCCTCTCTTCTCTCTTTTTGTCTTCAACCTATCTCTCCTTCTCTCCCCCTCTTCTATATCTCTCCTCCTCTACCTATCTATATCACTTTCTCTCCCTCCCCCTCTCTATCTCTCACAATCTCTCCCTCCCTATCCCCCCTATCCATCGACTCTCTATCTCCACCTCTCTTCCTTTATCTTCCCATATATCTCCATCTCTCCTTCTCTTCCCATATATCTCTATCTCTATCTCTTTCTCTCCCCATCTATCTCGATCTCCCCATATATTAACTAAGAAGCCATGCAAACATACAATAGTATATGTTGGTAAAACTATAAGTAACACTTATCTTTCTAATGTCAAACCTTCTTATAAAAATAGTGTTTTATTAAGCTATAAGTAGATTATTGTCACCACTCTTCATTCAACATGAAACTCCAAATGTAGAAATTGTTTTGTTTCTTTTGTCAAGTTTCATTAACCAAACTATTTATTGGGTTGAATAAAGTTGTGTTATGACCCTTCGTCTCTTTAAAATAATTAGACAATATTAGCGAGATCAGGAAGGGGAGAAAACTAAACTCCTTCAAAATAGGGGTAGTTGTGGGTTTGTTTGTTTTCTTTGTATACTATATACTTAGTTCCTCTAGGATAAATAAGTCACTTTAGATTATTTTCTTAGTTGTGTATCCTAACTAATATAGAGTAAGCTTTTTCATTTTAATTGACTACTACATAATTGTTTATGTGTTGAAAGAATTGTTTCCATTCTTTGTAGTTTTTACATTGGAATACAAATCATATTTAATTTCATGCTAATATATTTCTTTCATAAATATATTTGTTTAAAATAAGTGCTTCATAACCCATCTAATCAAATCATAACCTATCAAAAAGGCAATAGCAATTTTCTAAATAAAAGAACACTTGACCCAATCATAAGTGTATGGCCTTTGCAGAAAGGAGTGATCAACCTTAGCAATAATAACTACCTGATTTAGACCTAGTAGGTTCAACTCAACCAACCTATCAACCTGCCTTTAAGATGCTTCCAACAAGTTTAGAATGACAAATTTAAAAAATCCAAACAACTCTCAAATCCTAACAAAGAACATAAGTCATATTTCACACTTTGACTCCTTGAATCCTTGTAACAGTGCAAACCTATTTTTTCCCAATAACTCAAAAGTTTCCCAAAACACCAGAGAAACCCTTGATGGTTTTAGACACCCATTTTGGAGTTATTAAACATACTTCAAGGGAAAGTACAAGTGATTTTGCAAAATTTACAATGATTTTTCACTCATTGATTCCCTAAAGAAAACCTTATCTTGAGTATAATCCATCATAGTCACATATGATCACATCATTCTTGACCATTTGATATCATGAAAAACCTCCAAAATCTAGTATTCAAATAACCCATATCGGCAAGAATTTGTGTAAATTTCTCTGATTCATAAATCATTATATTCTCATTTTCAGCATATCGACGAAAGAACATAAATGTCACACCGATTGGATTACATAAGAAGATACACATCAGGATGACATGGTCCACGGTCTCACCAATAAAGAGATTTGTCGGCAAGACAAGTTCCATCGGGGTGAAATGAAAAGGTCATATCGAGCATATAGGTCTCACCGATGAAGTTCCATCGGCAAGAAACCTCTCTTGTCTCACCAATCAAAGCACAAGGAGTTGGGTCGGAAGGAGTCTTGGTGACATGAGATCAAAGGAATAATCATCTGGGAGACTTATAACATTGGGTAAATTACTGAATGTCTTAGCGATACACCATGTCTTGCCGATGAAGACACAAACAAATCAAGATAGTCATTGGGGTGACTCTTGGTGACATTTATATGAATCAGATGGATAGATTATGTGATATCGACATAATGTCTCCCTGACCAAAAGAATGTTTAATGAACGTTAGTCAAGCCTGAATAAAATGATCACACAAATTTTTAATTGAATTTCCGATAGAACATTTGATGTGACAGTGGGTAAATTCGAAGATCACCTATGCTCGTGTTCAAAGCTAGTATTATTAAAGAAGACATATCGAGGAGATTGGCTTATGGTCTCATCGATGAGGGGAATCTATTGGCAAGACAAGTCATCTTGACATGAAAAATATGTGTTGGCCCGAACGTTTAAGTCTCACCGATGAAGTTTCATTGGCGAGACCATCATTTCTTTCACCGAAATGAGCATTAGGAATATATCGGCGGGACATGTGCCATCAGTGTAAATCCTGAATGTTCACCCGACCCGCTAAGTTACACTGACAAGAGGATATTGGCAGGATTTTTGGTGACATATTCAAGACCAAAAGAAAAGTTATTGGTGAGACTTATAACATCGGAGGAACCACTGAATGTGTTAGCGATACTAAAAGTCAGGCCGATGAAGAAACAAATGAACCAAAATTATTTTTGGGGTGACTCTTGGTGATGTATATGGGACAAATGTTAACATCGGTCAGATGTGTAGAGTGTTACCCTGATCAGCAAAGTATTCAGTGAACGTTGGTTAGGGCCTAATGTATAGATCGCCCAAAGTTTGAAGGTGTCTTGCCAACCAGTTCATTTGATGTGACAATAAGGAATTCAAAAATCTATTACATTCGTGCCTGGAGTTAAAACATTAATGACACCACAAAGTATAGGTAATTTCATAAATTGAAAGGAAATCATTGCAAAATGAACATTATTGTGAATTGGTAGCGAAGGAAATGAGGAGACAAACAAAGGGCCAGAAAATTGTTTCAATTGAAAGACCTTAATCAAAACTAGTAAGTCCTCTGCATTTTAACTTTTTCATTTTTGCAATTTTAAGTGAGTAATATGGAAGCCACCAACTCAGGGAAGTTGAAAGGTAGAAAACAAAGTGAGAGCAGTCACCCTAAGAGTAAGAAGCAGAAAGTTGAGTCTGGAATTGAGCTGGAGGGTGTTGAACGAAAGCTAAATCATGATTTAATTGACCAATTTCTTGGCTCTGGGTCTAGAGGTAGGCGCTCCGCACAACCAAGGGTGGAAGTGGATAAATTGGACGACAAGTGCAAGCACATAGGAGATATTTGGACCCCAATAAGAGGCTATGAATTGTTTAGATTCCACTTTCAACGAAGAGATCATTTTGAGCAAGTTTGTATTCTGTGGCGTCTAAATTTGGGAAAAATGGTTTTCCCTAATGTGTTTGTAAATATAGAACTAGTAAAATTGTTGCCCACCCACTATTACTCAAAAATTAAGGCCATATGCGGACCATCTAGGAAATCGTTCATATACATATCAAAGGCTTCAATATGTGAGGGTTTTAAATTGGAAGGGTGATGTAATGAGAAAATTGTGAATGAAGAGTTGGAAAATGAGTTTTGGAGAATGGACACCACTTACAAGGGTTGGAGGTTTCCCTTACATAGAATTAAACAAGATGGTAAAACTATCCCACTTGATGATGGCAATAGGCCTCCATTCCATGTGGACTTATTCAAGCCCTATATGAGATATACCTATTTCTCGGTAGGACAAGTGTTGGGTATGGAAGTTCCTGAGTATATGTCCATTGTTCCCATGGTAATTGTAGCTAACACTCAATGTCATAATTCTAGGTTATTCGACTATGCTTCATTTGTCTCCAAGGGACTCGACTTAGCATTGGTGGCAATCAAGAATAAATCCCCTTTTCTGCACCTTAGGCATTATTCTCTTTTAATGCATCTAGTATTGTACTTCAGACAAGAGTTAGGGATTTGGCTAGAAAAGTTGAAGGTTTCACAGTTTGATAAAGAGGGAAAATTGTTACCCATTCAATTGTGGACTACCATTTGGGATAGTAGGTTTTCTAATTCCAATTTCCTGTATTTTGAAGAATATTTTGTAAAGCCAGTATATGAATTCTATAGTCATCCTTGTGCGCACTCATTGTCTGATGAAATAAAACACTTCCTCAGACCTAGGGACTTTAATGGACCAATTGATCACAATTGGGAAGACTGGTATTGCTCGGAAGATGCTACTATGGTAAGGGTGTTTGGTTTTGAGGATTCTCCATTCATTTTTCCTAAAACAGTCCCGGATAGGATTGCATATTTGGAAATTATAAGACAAATGGATTTTTCTAGTTTCATGAATTTTGGTTCATTGGGAAAATAGGCATTTCTGCCTAGTACTCTGTGCTTTGGTGATTTTACCGTGCTTGCAAAGGAAGGATATGATTTGATCCTTGACAAATTAATGTAGTATAATATGAATAAGGGTCCACCAAGAGAAGGTTTTGATCCAGAGGGATATATCAATTCTTCCAAACGAAGGATAAAATTTGGACGATATGATCATGTGCCTTATCATTTTGATGACATGATTAGAAATTTGGAGGTAGAGGAAGCAGAGAGAGTGGTGGAGGAATACAACCAAGGGTTTTCGGATACAGGGTTCCCTTTTTCTGGAGATGAGGAAGCTGGGGAAGATATGCCATGAGACCTACCCAGTAGGATTTCCAAATTAAAAACTCAAGATTACAACTGCCCTCCTAGAGAACTAAGTGTTGAAGAGAGCCAAGATACAGACACTAGACATATGGCATATAGGTAATTTTTAGCAGACAATGAATTTGTGAATTCTTCAGAATTCAAATCTTTCTTGTATAAGCAAAAGGGCAAGGAGATAAGGGAGACAGTTGATAATATTACACTAAGCAATGAGGAGTAGCTACTAAATAATTTGAAATTAACTGTGGATAGAGAAATGGATAATATGACCCCCGACAAAGGAAGGAAAATGTTAGAGGATGCTAGAGTTATGATCTTTCTAGGGCTGGATTTGAATTTTTCATTGGTGCTTGATAGCTTCTTAAAAGATAATAGTGCCACACACAAGCTTAGTTCGAAAGGGGTGACAAAAATATATGTTGGATCCAAATATAACCTGGATGAAGGATCACTCATGATATGGGCCTTGTATCCACCTCATATAAAGTAAGTGGTGATTGATACTAAGAAAGAATTTGGACATGTCATGACTCTAAAGGTTGGAGATGTAGATCCTGTGGCGATTGCAGACATTGGGATTAATGTGGCAAAACTTAATAAAGGCCAAATACAAATGTTGATAAAAGAAAAGGAAATGTACAAGATGAATAATGAAAGGATCATGAGAGAAAATGATCATTTGAAGGACATGCTAGGAGTCACAATGGGACCTCCTAAATTAATAACACATGGTGAAATATCATAGGTAAAAGATCATTGGGAGGAGTCAACTGCATATTCACAAGGTAAATATGATACACTCACTGCAATAATCAGAAAAAGGAAGGCCAACTTAATGATTTGGTTGAATAAGCTATGGGGAGCATATTCAAAGAACCATGTTACAAGGAAGGAACACAAGAGAATTGATGGAAGTATTGAAGAAAAGTTCCGAGAATTAAATGAAAGAGATGTTCTTGACAGTGTGGCCATTGGTATGGGTAACCAAATTATAAAGAAACACATGGACTATTATGAGGAATTGTGAGAAGATGCAAAGGGGATGGTTGATGTTACGAATATGGGATTGCCTACACTATTTGAAGATGGATAAAAGTTGAAAGAGAAAGCCAAGTGGATCAAAGAATGTGAATTGATGCTGCAGGGAATTTTGGAAAATGCTACAGGGAAGGATTCAACATTGGACAAGAGCTGCAAGCACAACGAAAGGATGATAAAGGTGGAAATATCGGCCAAGAAAAAATTAGGAGAAGTCGATACTCATGAACGACTGGATTATCTAGATCATTTATCAAATGTTCATCTATGGCTAAATAGAGCCTAATCTCTTGTTTTAATTAGTTAAGTAAAAAAAACATTTGTGAAGGGACGTGTCCCTTCCAAGTTTTGATGTATTTATATCTATTCCATAGTAATGCAACAAATATAGGTGTTAGGAGATATTTAGTAGATAGCTTTCTAGAAAAATGCTTTCATATACAGAGACTCAGATGCATGTATTTTGATGGAGTAAATGAAGATATCTAAGTTGCGGATTAAGATTTTGGTATCAGTTGTTTGTTAAATTTATGCAGTTATTTGATTGTATCCATTCTGATGCTTCTCTATTGTTTAAATTGATATAACAAGTTTATACTCAGTTTATCATTGTACATTTGCTATATATGTGTGATCTGGTTATTCGGTTCTCTCAAGTAGGGATTAAAATCTTTTAATCAATCACAACAATTGAGAAGTGTTAATTGGATTAATAAGAAGAATCACATAACTAAAATTTCCATTCTATCTCAAGAAGATTTTTCCAATTATTCACTTGCACATTTACACAAGTTGTAAACAATTTCTGTGCCTGACAGTTTGAATTATTGCCATTATTGAAATCCACATTTGTAGATATTCATTAGACTCCATATACCCAATAAGGCACTGGTCTCCCCTTGTATTCTTTTATAATTTTCATTATTCTTATTTATTTTACACTTACATTTACAAATACACATACATATGCATTTCTATTTTTATTTATTTCTCACGTAGTTTAATAGTTTAATCGATTTCATATTATATGTGCTGAAGACTTTATAATTTCAATTACATTAATTTATGGATATGTTGTATCTATAACACTACAAAACCATATGATCTTTGCATTTACACTTGCATTTAGAAATACACATTTATATACATAGATATAGATTTCTTTAATGATATGTTGCATTTATTGTTCTAGGAGAGCATCTAGAATTGCATTTACATTTACATTTAAAAAATACAAATACATACATACATACATACATACATACATACATACATACATACATACATGTGTGTGTGTGTGTGTGTATCATTTATATTTAGTGTTCAAAAACAACCCATTAGGTCTGCACATGGATAAAAATTCATAAAATCAGATCTCCCATACATATTTTGTTGAAACCTAGGATTGAACCTCTCATTTCACATTTTTTCTTCACAAAACTCTTGAGGACAGCAACTATACCTTATTTATTTCTCATCCTACACCCTATTCATGCATTATACAATTACAATAGTATCCATGGGGCATCTTACACAAGCTACAGTAATCACAAAAAGTGTAAGAGCCCCTTTATATCATGTTTGGACTACAAAACCCTCAAAAATAGGGTAACCAGGCTGTATGCAAAGAAATGAAGCTTTTTAACTCAAATCAATGCCTTAAACCCTCAAATCAGATTCAAATCAAAGCTAACACATATATTCACAACATGGAATTTATTTCACATCAAAATATGGCTGCATGTGACCGTACAGTGATGCATAACAGGAAAAATACAATTTTTTTGAAGAAAAACACAATTTTTTGAATGTCAAGAGCTTGTATTTTAAATCCTCAACCATCAACAACCATTACAATGATCACTTTATGCATTTTAAATGCCTTTACACCTCAACCACTAAACAACCACCACTACAACTGACTTTTTAATCTTTTATGATCACATGAAGCATAAAACACAATAATTTCAAGGTTGTTAACATCACTATTGAAATGTTTTAATTTTTTGACCTTTTAAACATTAAAAAGTACATCATTAAATTAATTATGTAATGGCATAAAAATTAAAAACATCATGAATTAATTATGTAACCACATAAGTCAAATATAATTCTATCAATAAATTAATATCAAATAGATAATATAATCAAATAACTCATACATTTCAATGTCATTGATCTTCTTCATCATCCAACTCTTTGTCTATATCATCTAATCCAGATTCAACATTGTAAGGATTGGTCATATCATCATCATCATCATCATTGATATCAGTTTTGATAATGTCATCATCCACACGAATATCATCTTCATGAACATTAACTCCTACATCATCATGATCTAGTTCCTCCTCTTCAACATCTTCATCAGGGACATCATCAACTAACTGTTGATCCTGATTATCATCTACATCATCTTCTAGTTCTTCAGTATCTTCTTCTTCCATGAAATTATACTTTACCGACCTTCCTCTTGGATCATGTCTAACAAAAAATGACCAACCCAGTTTACCTGGAACCTCTGAGTAAAATAGCTGCTCACATTAGCTTGGAAGAACATAGGGCTCATTTCCAACTCACTCGATCGACCTCATATTAACCATGGTAAATCCATTATCATGTTCAATAACAGTTCTCTCGGGATCATTTTCATTCAATCATAGCCTATACCATAGGACAAGGAATTGAATTAATTTGAAGGACTTAAAGTCACACTCAAGTATATCATCCAAAATCCCATAGTATCTATTTTCTGAGACTTCTGGATGTATGTCGCTTCTAGATAAAACATTAGTCACCTAAAAGACTGCAATTATACCAAAATCACAATTTTCTTCATGTCATCTAACTTTGTGATTCAAAATTTATGACCATTAAACCACATAGCCTTGTGGTGTTTCACCTGCAATATGTGAAACATGTAAAAATTATTGCAATATCGTCAGTTGATAAACATATTTATTCTTGGCTGAATGTATGCAAGGAAAACAATCTCAACATATATATACATTAATATAATTGAAAATAATTAAATAATATGGGTGATTAATATATTTATACGTACCTATTTATCTCTTAAACCATATGCTAAATCAATTCCCCTTTGTGTAACATTGGAATCTCCATTACGATGAGCTTCTTTAACCAATGAAGCCACACCTTCCCATGTTAATGCGTGACCCAATTGTTGACATTGTTCAATCCATACCGTCATCTAATCAAGATTGTTTACGACGTACAAATGTAGTGCATCCCACTCTTGACCAACTGTATAAAAAAAATTGAAATTCACAAACGACATATAATTAGTTAAATACCACAGTATACGACCTTAATTTATAATTGATGTATATTGAAGATTAATAATTAAATAAGTACAATATACATAAAAAACCATATGTAAAATGTATTCCAATTAATCTCCATGACCATCTTATAATTACCTCTCACTTTCCTCAATCTACTTTTCCCCATCAGGTACTCCCCTTCGAATTTGTTAATAGAGTTGGGATCTCAAATGCGATCTACATGGATCTTTGCTGCAAACTTAAGAAGATATTCACTAATGTACACCATGGTCTAGTATACCATATATCCCTCCCCCATAGAACCCTTAGGATGTTCTCTTTGTCTAACCAAAGCCTTCAAAAATTTCAAGTGCCTCTCAACCATCCACATTGACCTGTGTGTATAGGTCTACACAATTCAATCTCCTCTACCTGGTGTATGAGGTAGTGTTCTCGTGCATTGAAAAATGTTGAAGGTAGACACTTTTGCATTTCACACATTAGATGAGGAATTTTTCTCTTCCAATAATTTATATCTTCTTTATGGATTTCTTTAGATGACAACCATCTACAAGTGATTCAAGGTGAAAATATATTAGCGAGATTTAACAAAAATATCACGATTATATTACATAACAAGTAAAAAATGGCAATTATAAGATCTATACAAATAATTGAAAAAATATAAGCTACTTACCACATGTATTTTCCAAGATCATATATAACTTGTGAAACATTGTTGTAGAAGTTATGCAGGAGAGATAGAGGTAGAATGTACTACAACAATTATAAAATGATCTTTTCATTATTTTTTCAAAAGTAAATAAACATAATACACTAAAAGTACATGCATTATACAAGTGTATATAATACGGAATAATTACCTTAATGAAGGTATGTCAATCATCGTTTTACACTTTCATCATTCCCCAAAATTCACCTTTCTTTGTTATTATATTGCTTATGTTCGCAGCAAATCCTGTGGGAAATCAAATTTTTTGTATGACTTCTTTTATAGCATTGTTTTGCTGCTCTGTTAATAACCAAGGAAGGGCACTTATATTAATTTGGTCTCCATCACTATTCAATTCAATGACATTTTTCATTGCATGATTGGCTTCCTGAATGTCACTACAAATTTTTACAATTTTTTCTTTGTCATTCCTTCCATCCAATATTTTCCATAACATTCCTGTTATATTCTTTCCGATATGCATTGTATCAAACAAATGCACAATTTGTAGCTGCTCATAGTAGGGCAACCTACTAAATTGTCTGGGATAACTTTTAAGTCCCTGTGGAAGCCAGCCATTAATGCCTTGACAACCTTCATGAAGCATATAAGTTAAACAAATTAGCAACAACAATCATTGTCAATTACAACATGAGTAAACACAACACAATATAAAAATATAAATCAAAACATATCATATATGATAGATAAATAATTTGATCTGATTTATAACCTTGACGATTAATTCTATTATATTCCAACTTCCATAGGCGAGGTGTCATTCTTGATGGTTTTGATGTAGTCTCTTCTTTCCCATTGAAAAGATGTTTTTCAGTAGTTCGATACTTATGATTTCTATGGAGGAAGTGCCTATACTCATCAAACACTTACTTTCCTAAACTTGTTGAACGATGAGATTTCATCTTTGAACTACAAATTGGACATGCAAATTTTTCCTTTGTTTGAAGACCTGCAAGATGATATATAATTGGATTAAATATGTCAATTTTTTTAATTATATATAATGAATAGATTATTTTAAAAACATGTATGATATCTACTTCATCAAATTAAATATTGTTAAAGATGCAGTCAAATGTTCTTTTAGCAAAATTTGTTATACTGGGGCATCATGAATTGTCCATACAAGCATTGCATGGAATTAAACTTTCTTTTGTCCTATTGGTCTAGAGATGTCATACATAGTGACGCCATTCCATAACTTTAGTAACTCATCGATAAGAGGCTCGATATATACATTCATATCTTTAACTTGGTACTTACCTAGTTGAATGAACATAAACATTACACAATTATTATAACCATTTTATTGAAATATATATAAATTAAGGTACATGACTATTGAATGAAAAAAATATGTCATTATGCAACAAATAAGACAAATGAGATGCTACTATGTTAAATAAAACTGATGTAAACAAATACTTGAAACAATCATTGACAACATTATGTGCTTCCTCTTTATTGACATCCATGGAGGAATGTTATTGTTGATAACAAAAATAGGCCACACCGAGTAAATAGATCTTAACTCTTCAAATGGATTGACACCGTCCACTGCCAATGAAAGCCTAAGATTATGAGGTTCTTCTTTAAAGTGTGGCCATTTTTCCTCCATGTCCCTAAATGCAGAACCATCAACAACTATTCAAAGAATTTCATCTCCACTTCTATTTTGTGCACGGTAATCCATAAATTGTGCTAAGCTTTTGCACCTAAATAATTGTTGCATACGTGGAATAATGGGAATATAACGAAGAACCTTGCAGGGCACCTTTTTTGTTAGTTGATTTGTTTGATATCTTCTGATATGACATTCTGGGCATTCTGTTGCAAATTCATGTTGTTTATGATATATAATATGATCATTGGGACATGCATCTATTGCTTGATACTCCATTATGATATCTTTCATAATGCCAGATAAATCTCATTATGAGCAAGGTAAAATATTTGATGGTGGTAACAAAAATTCACCAATCAATCTACAACAAAAAATAAATTGTTAATATAAAGAATATTAATGGTACATATTTCATCCTATGTACTAGTGATGAACTAACAACAATTAAAATAGATGAAAAAAGATGACATATATGACATACCTTAACATCTGTGAGATTGCTATGTTTGATAAATCATTCATAACCTTCAAGTTCAACAACAACAATACAATAGAGAGAAGAGTTGTTTGGGAGCCTTTATAAAGGAGCTCATATGCCTTCTCAAGTACAGGTAAATCATGAACATTATCAAATTCATCTCGATCATCATAATCAGCTCTACCACTAAATGTGTCATGGATCAATGTATTTGTAGCATCATCTTCAACTATTTTTTCTGGCGCATGATCATCTTCTTCCATAGGATCATTGAATTCATCTTGATATTCATAGCTCCATGTTTGTCCACTTGCAAAACCACATTCTCTGGGCCATGATGATCCATATCATGTGCCCTAGGGCACCCCACCTTTATAATAATGATAGACACAAATAAACCATGATCATGATCAAGTGATTTTTTTTATGTATATAAAATGTTTTTTTACTATGGAACAAACAAGTTTTAGAGGAAACTCGAAACCTTTAACAGTAAGAAAGTGTAGGATAAAACATTAATAGGGCACAGAAAAAAAATAGGACACTGCCCACAAAGGGAAACACAGAAGAAAAATAGGGCAGTAAGGACAAAAAACTAATAGAAAACCACAAAACAACCGGCCACTAGGCTAGGTTCTGAAGAATCTCTGCCACTTCCTGCTCCAGATTGTTCATGTTGAGAGTAGGCTTCTTGATCTCTTGGATGTTGACTAGCACTTGGTCAACCTTCCTTTTCAAATTAGCTCTGGTCCTGTTACTCGGTCCCCCACTATCCGGCTGCCCTTCCTCATTATCCAAGTCCAGAAACACAACAGTTTTACCTAATGGGCTTTTTCCAGATTTTCCACCATGGTGTTCATGGTCTGTGCAGTTGATTTTAAAATTTTATGGTTCATAATCAACACTTTGTGGAGAGAAATTTTAATGTTCCTCAACTACTCCTCCATATCTGCCTGCTTACCATCGTGATTTCCTTTGAAATCTTATAATTCCCCCACCGTTTTCCTGAGGCATTCCACCATATACTTCTTCTCCTCTTCCGTCCACAACCTGGTAGCCCAACCACTTCCACTACTTATGTTATTGTTCTCCATAGATTTATCTAGTTTTCTACTCATGGCTCTTTGGTTTAACTTAATTTCCTTTATTTTGAAGAACACCCATCTCATGAGCCTAAAATTATCCACTGCCCCATTGCAGGAAATAGCAAGCACATTAGTGGGAAATTCCCGTTCGTCCTTAAAATAATGATCCCCAACCTTTAGGTCCATAGGGAAGCGAGATCTCTCATCTCTATCTGTCGTAGGATAGCTGGAGTACTCAGACAACGACTCCGACTGCAGTTCCTCTTCATTAACATCATAAGAGGGGTCCTCTGACATTTTTCTCTTGCCCTTTTTCAAAGAAGAATCCCTCGGTTTACCCTTGTCCTTGTCATCAACCCTGACCTTCGGTGACTGGGGAGGTAGAGCCGACATAGCTTTGAAATGATCATAAATAAGGACAAGAAAAACTTCATGAAGGATAGGATACCTAATAGGGCTGTGTCTATGGTTTTTGAAACTAGTATTCAGAGAAGAAGCCAGATAAAAAGGAAACGATATCCTAACTTGGTGCCTAAAATGATTCAGCAGGATGAAGTGATACCCAAAGACTTTGGTATAATGCCCATCCAAAGTGACATACTCCATTAGCACATTCAAAACCCTCCTCCAATTTGAAATAATAATATTTGTGTCGAAGTAGCTTCTGGAGGTCGTAGGTAATTCCTCCTTCTCAGCCTTCAACTTGGGGAACTTGTTGATCACTTCATCAGACTGCTTCATGTCCCTATATAATTTTATACCCTCCGTAGATAGGCCAATAACCTCAACAATCAACTGTTCATTGATAATAACATGTCTGACAAACAGGTTAATCTCGCCATTATTCCAATCTTTCTCAAAAACCCTAGTTACCTTTGGGTCCCAACCATGGAGCTTTTCAATAAAAATAGTAATGCCACCATTCTCCAACTTCTTCCATAGCATAGGATTGCTCTTCAACTGCGTGTTGCTAATTGGTTCCACTCTGCGACTTTCGCCACCCATCATTTTTTCGGCAAAAAAGGAATAGTCTAGAACCCTGTGGAAACAAACAACTAAAATGCCTAGAAAGCATGTGAAAAAAATCACATGCAACCGGGGGATGAGATAATTATCCCTCGGCCAACTCAAAATAATAATTAAGTCACAGTCTTGAGACTATAGGGGAGGACACTCAACCATCATTCGAAGGAATGGGAAATTGCATCTTCCAGTGGGTACGATCATACGTCATCAAAGATTTGACGTCAACCTCCAACTCATCCTACCCCTGCTAGATCACCTTATTCCGAGCCTTCACACCTTTATTGGTGAAGAAATCCACCACCATGTTTATCTTGTGATAGACATGCTTTATGAAAATTTTCTCAAAGGTATTAATTATTTCCTTAGAGAGATCTATCCAATTTTGTATTGACCATGAGGGTTTCTGGCGACCCTTTAAGCATTGGATAATGTTGTTTGAATTCCCTTCAATCCAAACATATTTATACCTTAATTGGCTAGCCAAATTCAAGGTATGGAAAACAACCGAGGCTTCAGCCACATGGTTGGTTTGAGTGCCTAAAGGAACCACAACAACCACAATAAAAGCACCATTTTCATCCCTTATCACCCCTCCACTCCCGGCAAGCCCAATATTTTCCTTGGCCGTGCCATCAAAGTTGATTTTGACCCAGCTAGGGGGGGAAGACTCCAACATATGCCCTCTCTAGGATCCTTAATACTTTTGGACATATTGAACATATCCACATTAATCTTCCAGGCTCCCACAATTCTACAATCATACTCCTGCATGCTGGCCTTTCCTTTTCCTTTCAACTTCTTGTTAAGTAGATTAAAGTTTTTGACCACAACTCTAGTAATCTTACCAAACACCACTTCCTTTGAGAGAGCAGCATATCTAAATATTTTGTTATTGCGTTCTTTCTAGATACCCCAGGAAAGGTGAGGAAATATATAATTCTAAAGTAGATTCAGGGCCCAATTCTTTGAGGGGGCCTTCCACTGGTTATAAAAGTCCACAACAGTTCCAGGTAAAACCCAGTTGAGATCCCACATTGAAAGAATCCTACACCATATGGCATGAGCAAACAGAAAAAGAAGAAACAAATGTGAAGAGGTCTTAGCCTCAGCACAACACAAATAGCACCTATTAGGAAAAGAGAACCCCCTCTTATGAAGATTATCATTAGTAAGCTGCTTATTTTGAAGAAGGATCCATACAAAAAAATTAACTTTCGGAGTAAGGTTGTTCACCCACACCTTATCCCAAGCAGGGACATCAATGCCACAGTAACAAGAGGCCACATCAGAAGAGACAGAGTAGGTACCAGAGGGTGAAAGCTTCCAGATTAGAGTGTCCTCCCTCCCTTGAGAGTTAATCTTAATAGAGTTCAGAAGAACCTATAGAGGTTGAAGATCCTAACTGATAGAAGAGATCTCAACCCACTGATCATTCGTCCAATAATACCCAACCAACCAACCAAACTTGGACTTGCAGTCCTCCATATAAATAATATAGATAGGATTATTACATAGACACTCCTTGCCAATCCACTTATCTTCCTAGAACTGAAATTTATGTCCATCACCCACCTTCCAGAAGGCTTCTTTACCAGCCAGGTCTCTAGCTTTAATGGTATTGTTCCAAAGAAAAGAACCAGAGGGAAGGTTCTGAGAGTTGAGGAAATCTGGAAGGGAATTAACCTCCCTCAAGTATTTTCTACGCCAAATAGAATTCCACTCCCGAATTTCCACAAAAGTTCTCCAAATTTTCTTAGCCAGGAGAGCTTTATTAAACACTCTAATACTTCTAAGGCCAAGGCCTCCAAGCTTCTTGGGTCTACACACTCTCTCCCAAGCCACGAATTGAATTCTCTTCTTCTCCTCAACCCCCGACTAGAGGAACCGTTTCTGGATCTTTTCAATAATATCAACAAACTTAGCCAGAATCTTGAATAAACTGAGAGCATAAACAGGAAGATTCTGTAGAGAAGCCTTAAGTAATAGAACTTTACCGGCTTGAATCAAAAGGGAACCTTTCCAACTAACTAACTTCCTGTTGAATCTATCGACCAGAGAAACCTAGAAGGAGTTTGGAGGTTTGGACCCTAAGGGAAGGCCCAAATAAGTTGAAGGAAGGGGATGAACACCACAGCCTAGGATATTAGCAATCTTCCTCCGTCTATGCTCAGGGGTGTTGAAAAAATAGATAGAACTTTTAGTCCTATTAATATTTTTCCCCGAGCCATCCTCGTAAAGAACAAGACAACTCTTTAAAGCCTGAGCTTCACCAACAATAGAACTTCCCATAAGCATCGTGTCATCCACAAACTGTTGGTGTGAACAAACCATATTTTCTGAAGAGGGTTTTAGACCTCTCAGGCTGCCTTCAGTCACTTTTTTATGCATAATCCTCCCAAGGCTTTCAGCCATAAGGGTGAAAAGAATAGGGGAGACGGGATCCCTTGTCTAACCCCTCTTGACACTTTGAAGAAGTGGGAAGGAGACCCATTTATAATCACCATGGTGCTCGTGGTAGAGATCAATTCCCACATCAATTGGAGAAATCTTTTAGAAAACCCAAAAGCTTGTAAGACTTTAATCAAGAATTTCTAGTCCACCCTATCATAGGCCTTAGCCATGTCCAGTTTAAGCAAGAAGTCTTGGTTTTTTGAAACTTCAAGGGAGTGGATGTTCTCATGAACCGTAATTATTAAGTCCAAAATTTGTCTGCTCGGAACAAAGCCACTCTGCTGGGGAGAGATCAACATAGGGAGAACCCCAGGCAACCTAGAAGTAATCATTTTAGATATAATCTTGTAAAAAGAGTTGCATAAGCTAATAGGACAGAAAGAATCAAAAGAGTTAGCTCTAGGGAATTTAGGTATCAGGACAATGAAGGTAGCATTAAGCTCTTTCAACAGTTTCCTAGCCCCAAAGAATTCTTTAACAACATTTGTTATATCATCAACAACAATTTCCCAAAAAAAATGGAAAAAGAACATTGGGAAACCATCTGGGCTAGGGGCCTTATTTCCTTCAAAAGAGAAAACAACCTTCCTAACCTCATCCTTTGAAGGGATAGCCGTCAAGAGCTTATTATGTTGATCATCCAAGGTATTAGGTATGGCCTCAATAAGGGTGTTATAAGCCTCCACATTCAAGTCGTCACCCACTAAAAGGTCAACAAAGAACTGAATAGCTTCACCTCTAATCTCTTCCTCTCTCTCAATTTTGACCCCATCTTTCATAATATAGGAAATTCGATTGGAAGCCCTATGTTTCATGGTAGTCAAATGAAAAAACCTGGTATTCTTATCCCAACAACAAGCCAAGCAAATCTAGATCTCTGTTTCCAATAATCCTCTTCCTTCGAGATAACATTATGATATTTAGAGAGAATTTCATTTTCCTTCAGGAGGATATCCCCAACATAACCATCTCTCTGGATATAGTCCTAAATATCCCTTAAGTCCTATTGAATGGTAGCTTTTGACTCAAAAATATCCCCAAAAACCTCCTTGTTCCAAGTCCTGATCTTAGATTTGACTTCGCCAAGTTTCTTAGCAACTCTAAACATGGTGGTACCACTAACATTTATGTTCCACCACTCATGAATGCAATTAAAATTTTTAGGATGAGATAGCCACATTTTCACAAATCTAAAAGGAAAATTCCTCTTACCTAACATAGATTCAGCCATAAAACTTATAGGGAAATGATCTGAGCCAATTCTAGAGAGATCATTTAACAAACAACAATAGTCCTTCAGCCAATTATCTGAAATTAGAGCTTTGTCAAGCCTAACCTGAATGAGTTCATTCCCAACTCTCCTATTAGACAAGGTGTAGGTGGCCCCTTTGAGGTCCATATCATGCAAGCAATGAGAATTGATAAAGTTCATCAAATCCAACTTACTATCCAACTGAATCTGAGATCCACCAAATTTTTTAGACTACAGCAAGGGTGTATTAAAATCCCCCATGATGATCTAGTTCTCATTCAGAAAGCAGGACCTAAAAAAATCAAGTTGTTTCCAAAAATTCCTTCTAGCAGTTTTATTATTGGGCACATAAATATTAGACAAAATCCAACTGAAGTCATCTCTGATATGCCTAAATCGAGTAGCCACATGGTTAGCATCTCCCAAAATTGGAGCACCTTGAATATGGTTCTGATTCCAAAAGGTCCCCAAACCCCCAGAGGCGCCTTCTGAACTACAGCCCTACACAAAACCATTCTTAAAAATATTAATCATCTCCACATGATCTCTGGACATTTTAGTCTCCTTTATGATTAGAATATCCAGCTTATGATCTCTAGAAAAATTGTGCAAAATTTCCTGTTTATGGGAACTGTTTAGTCCCTGAATATTCCTTGACATAATTTTCATTTTTTAGATGGAGTTCTACATAAATCCGAGATAGTTTTTTGAGTTCCATCCGCAATGTTTTGAATACACTCCTGCTCTCTGTGCCATTTAGTTGATTTTCTACTTGAACCTTTCAACATTCCCACATCTGCTTTGGCGCTATTTCTTGTAGAAACCCCCACTGTATTAGTCCCCTTTTTACTCTTCTTCTTCTCAGCTTTAGTGTATAGTTTTTCCTCTTCTAGTTCTAGATCCTCTAAGCCCACAAACTCTTTCCCATCCATAAAGACATCTATTGCAGAAAATCTATGTGATAGGGTATTGCTATCCTCATTCCCCTTGGGAGATCTATTGAATTCCCAAAAGTATATTTCAACTATCTCCAGAGAACTATGTGGCTCCCATGACCTAGAGAGTTAGACTCCCCGACCTCTCATAGACCTCTGCCCCTTTCCAAGTTAAGTGTGGCAGAAGTATCCTCGAGACTATCGATTCTTGAATGGGATACTTCGGGATCACGATTCTGCTTTTCATCCATCCCTCCTACTATTCGCGTATCCACCTCTTAGGAAGCCTTGGTTCTCAAATGAGCCCTCTGCTCTTTCCAAGACCTTTAATCTCATTTTCAGGATTTGCAAAACATTCAAATCCTTTGCAAGAATCCTCAACTTTCCTTTTTCTGAAGTTACACTCTCGCTAGCTATCGTCCTTCCTTAAATAACTCAACACTTTAAATATGAACTTGCACAACAAAATCAAAATATGCAACTCACGAAAATGCACAAGTCTAAAAATGAAATCTAATCAGATGTTACTTTAAAATATGATTTTCAAACTTGGAAGTACAAATCTAACTTCACAAATGAATTCTGGGAAAGGACAATGACTACCCTCAACTCTAATGATAGCTTCTTGATTTTTTTTTTTTCCCAAGAAAATCGTCCTTAGTTCTCCACAAACTGTCGTAAGTATAGCAAATTCGCAAGCAGAGAAAATTCGTAAGTATAGAAAAATGTTGTCACAATAAATAGTTGAGCTCACTTTTTATTTATGTCACCTCAATTTTGACTTCACATGTTCATCAAAATTTTGATGAAAACTCTATCACAATTTCGTGAAAAAGTAGGGAACATCAAGGATAAAATTAAAAAAATTGAAAATTACACATTAAATATCACTAGTACTGACAATGGTATCTCTGGGCAGGGTCGTGAGAAAAATTTCAAAATTTTGAGTATAAGGTTAATTATGTAGGTGAAAATTGTACACACTTTTTAGCCACTTATCAACACACAATATTTAATTATTTCTAACTAAAAAGTTAATTTTGGTCAAACATATGATCTAGTAAGATTCATTCTAGCTAAGTTAGGATACTTCCACAACTTTCTCAACTAAAATTGTTGCTAAAAATATATGGAGACCACTTTGAGACCAACTTACCAAAAAAATAAAATTATTTAAAAACTTAAGTTCCAATAACTCCTACTAATGTAAATAACTTTTTGTAAAAAGATAAAAATAGCCTTTTGTAGATCCATAAGTGTAGTTTTCAAAAATATATTTATTTTAATAGTTTAATTATTATTTATATGTTATTTTTTATTTTTACTAAAGGTAGGTTATCGACACAAAATATTAGGTTGATTACCATGCTAAGGAAAAATACTAAAAATTATTAAAAAATTTTGAAAAAAATATTTTACACTAGATAAAAGAATCTATTTCAAGATGGTATAATTCGTTTTCTATTTTAAATAAATATTTAATATGAAAGTTGATGTCTGATGAAAACAACTATTTTTTGATTCATGCACATTTTAATATTTATTTAAAAATATGTATTTATCAAAATTGGAAAAAAATATATCCATGTACTAAAGTTTCAAGTTATAAATACACACAAAAAATTTGAAAGAAAAAAAAAAAATTACTATAAAAAGTTTTATGTCTCATACAACTTCATTTACTAAATTATAGTGTTAATTTATTAAAAACTAGTTTAAAATATTTTTTAATTTTTTTTTTTAAATACAAACATAAAATATACTAAAAAATAAATATTTTACTAGTTTACATCATTTGAAAATTCAAAACATAAATGTCACTTTTTAGTGATTCAAGTTTAAAAGTTGGATCAGTGTTGGCCGTTTCTTTTATAGTGTGACACAACTTTGTGCTTTTACCTTGTTGTTGCCTTGGCCAAAATTAGCCATTTGTTTTCTCTTTCTTTGGAGCCTAGTCTCAACCATATAAGAAATTGCTCAAATTAGCAAGAGGATGGAAAATGACACCTAAATAACACTATTTTTTTTGGATTTTTGATAATAAGGGATGACACTGCAATATGCCAATGCAAACTATATTTTTGGATTTTTGATAGTAAAGGAAATGACTAATTTCAAAGGACAATGAAGACTATATTTTGGATTTTTGAATAAGATATGACATTGTGACAATGTTGTCTAAAGGAAATGACAAATGCAAAAGGAAATTGAAGATTAAGATGACAAGTTATGACACTATTTTTTTTGGTATTTTTGGAATAAGGTATGTAAAATGAGGACTAAGATGACTTGAATGTCTAAGGTATACAAATGCAAAGATCTAAGTGATTTGGAAAGAGGAGCCACTCAACCACCCTAAGCTTGATCTATGTCTCAATTTTGGAGTATCAAAGGACTTGTTTAAAGGACTAAAGGACAATGATAAGATGACTAAGTGAGTTTTCCTAACTTGACTTATGAGTTGGAAAGTCTCACAAAAAGGACAATAACTAAAGGAAATAATGATGACTAAGTCCAATGGTACACCTACTCTTGAAGGAAAAGATTTTTCTAAGGTAAGGTTTCCTAATCCAAATATTTGAAAATGAGATGGGGATGCAAGGACCGGTTTATGAATGAAAAATGAAGATGATAATGTCTAAGGATGAAACTAAATTTTACAAACTAATGGATGCAAATGATGAAAAATTTGAGCAATTTCTGATCTAGTTTTTGACAGGATCCTCTAAAAAATATATGTTTGATGATAGTTTGGACAAATTTGAATTCATTTTCTGGTCTGTGACAGAGTTTTTGTTTTTGTCAGACAAATGCCTTGTTTCAAGTTACAGATGTGTCTCAATATGGTAGATGCGGCTCAACTTTAGTGAATGCAATTCTACAGAAAGCAATTGTAGCTCAGTATTGTGAATGTGGTTTGATACATACAAATGCATCTCAGGAAATAGAAAATATGGCTTAGCAGAGTGATTGTGTTGTAGGAAATGGAAAATGCGACGCAGGAAAACAAATGTGTCATAGAAAGCATAAATGAGCTATGTTAATATGATTTAGCAAGGTTCAAATGCAGTTCAACCAAGAAAATGCAATTCAGAATGCAGCAAATGAGTTGCAACAGAGAAAATGTGGCACATAAAGCTTCAAATGCGTTTCAATAGAGTGAATGTATTGCAAAGTACAACAAATGTGTTGCAGGTAGAATGAATACCTAGTTTGTTTGCAAGTTTGACCGAATTTTGAAGTTGTCTCAAGTTGAAAGTGTGTTTCTAGATTTATGTAAAAGTGTTTGTTTGTTTGAATGTTTGAGAAAACACTTGGAAAAAAATATTTTGTCTTTGATCAAGCACAATGAAAACAAGCACAATCCTAGGTTAAGCTAGGACAATATTCGCTAGATTCCTCATGGGTTTCCCCAATCGCACTTATTCTTAGCGTGTGAATCTAGGAGCTTGGCTGGATGGACTCCCCCTTATAGTGCACTCACTTCTTAGGCCAACCACGCTTCCAACCCCCATGAAACTCCCATGGCAGATTGATCACATCTACTAAGAACTGTGAGAATGTGGATGCTTTTGCAACGACCGTTGTTGCACTAGCAAATAATAGGATTTTGGCTACTACACAGAGGTGTTTAGTTTGGGACCCCTATTTGAGTGGCCACACATGGGGAAGAGATTAATCTCCATTAAAGGAGGAATTCCGACTTGAAGAGGTTATGCTCAATAGGGTTTTGGGGAATTCTAAATTCACTTCAGGCATCCCCTCATTCCTCTCAGGGTTTTCATTAGGATTCACATTTATATATCTGAATTAGGGGGGTAGCTGGGCAAGAAAACTCATTAGGTCACGAGATGCTTGTAGGGGTGAGTACTTTTCCCACCAAGGAAGGCCAAAGGATTCTAAGAGTCAAATAATTGTTTCTCTCTTGCACCTAGAGGATCTCACAAGTGCACAAGGGGAGAGGATACTTTGATTATTGCATCAAGGTGACAAAATTTGAAGACACTTGTAAATTTTAATTACCAAATGATAATGTGAGGAGGACACACAAGACACTTTGTTCTTTTTAAAAGTTTAACTTGAAATGTGAAAGACAAAGTTCATTTTAAACTCATGTCATGAGAATGCAAGTTAATTTTAACCATATGAGTTTCAATGCATGCTTATTAGTCTTTCTTGATGTACTTGAAAATGCAAATGTAGTACTAACAAAATGAAAGATAAATGCAGGGTATTGTTTGTTGTTTGTTGATTTTTTTTTGCCTTAAGGAAATTAGGAATGTGATAAGAGAATCCACAAAACAATGTTAGATTCCTCGCCACAAGGTGAAAACTAGAATATTAGTAACCCAAAACCCTAAGCTACTTAAATGGAAAAAACAAAATACAGAAAAAAAAAACCCGAAAGAAAAATATACCAGATGAATGCATCGCAGGTCCGTACTCTAGAATCTTTCATACAGATGTGTCAAATTGCACAACAAATTTGTCACAAATCTCAAATGTGTCATTCAGGGAAGCTAATGTATCATGGCTGAGTGAATGCGGTGTTCTGAAAAGCGTATGCAACACAACCAAGTGAATGCGTCATTTGGAACAATGAATGCGTCGCAATGTGGTGAATGTGGCTTGAAAAGAAGCAAATGCAGTGTTCCATAACTGTACCTGCAAAAACAAAAAAAAGACCAAAAACAATACAAAAATCTACAAGAAAAACATCAGGTTCACAAATGTAACTAAGGAAATTTTATGGTGTTAGCTAATACTCATGCATAAAACATAAAACCCTAGCTAACTATGAAGAACAATGGAGGAAAATGCATAAAACAAGAATGATTATACCAAATAGTCCTCAAAACCTCCATGAATCACCTCCATAGCCCTTCTCCATTTGCTGAAAATATGATGTTGCCCTCAAATTTAATGTGAGCAATCTAATGACAATGATAAGTGCTAAGCAAACATTGAAGGATTTAAAATGACAACATGCAATACTATGCTATCATGCAACTAGTAAGCATCAAAACTAAGCCAAGTGAAATGTAAATATGACTATGACAAAGTGACAAGAATGCAAGATTGCATAAGATTCAAAGAGAATTAAATCAAGTATGCAAAAGATGAAGTGTTAAGAAGTGCCAAAATGAGAGGAAAATTGGCATTTTATAGCAAATGCAATTTTGGACAGACAACCAAGATTAAAAGTTGATGAATTCCCTAAAATCAACGGTCAAGATTGCGTGTGACAACCCATAATTAGGGTTAGGGAAAAAATTTGAAGTGAGCTACAAAATGCAATTTGAGAAAATAAAATCGACGATTGAAAATAAATGTGATAGGGAGATAACGATTGGATAGAAAGAGAAAGATTTGGAAAATCAAATAATTTTTAAAATTTCTTGCTGATTTATAGAAAAGAAAATTACCATTTTGGTCAAAATTATCAAAAAGTAGCGGGAGTTTATCATGAGTATTAAAAATACAATTTTTGAATTATTTAGCCAAAAGAGTAGGGTAACTTGTTTGAGATGGTACATATTGTTTTATTTGAAAATGGAGGAGAACAAAATAGAGACATTAAGCCGTTGATTAACTGTTGTCATGGAAGAAGTGGATGTGGGTAAATAGAGCCATGGAAGACTTATTTGGTATAGAAAGACCTTTGTATTGAGGCATGTTTAAAATGACAACCAAGTTCCATTTTACATTTTAAATGGGGAATCTTCTCAGAAATCACACAAACGAAGATAGCAAAATCTGGAGAGAATCTTCACTTATTTTGAAAAATATTCGTTTTCCCTCAGCAGAATCCTGCAGGCCATTAAAAAATTGTAAAATCTTGGCGAATCTTAATGAATAATTGGTAAAAAATAATAATCACAGTGGTGAATCCTAGCGCATAATCACTAAAAAGATTAATTACAAAGGAAAATCTCTCCTTTTAAAAATTTCTAATGATTGTTGATTTTAATAAAGTGATGTAAAATCGCAAATGGAAATTATGCCAAGTGTTGTTACATCACTTTCGTCATAGCCTTTGACTATCACACCAAACTATGGAAATGATTTCCTTGTGGTCTCCACCGAACTACCCATTACACCAATTGCGTACTGATTCCGAGAAGAATCAAGATGGGAAACTACAATATTCGCAACAAGTCTCCCGAAAAAAGACTTAAGTATTTAACTCCCAACCTCCAAGTCGGCATCCAAGTCACTGCCGTATGTAGTACCCCTCCATTTTTCTTATGTTTTCTGATAGAATGTTTCACTTTGATAGACCCTGATACTTTGTTTTGATGTATTTGATCATTGACAGTAGAGCGATGGAGGATTTATTTTATGATGTGATGACACACTATTTGGTGGTGATTATTTCTGACATGCTTTATGTTAGCATAGATGTTTACTTGAGATGTTATTGTTATATATGCTTATGGTAGATTAATTGATATTTATTTTGTTAGTTCTATGTGATATTGTATTGGTGAGGAGAACGGAGTTGCATCACTTGCTTGCGAGTGCCCTGTGATTTCCGCGATTTTCTTTTCACGGTGTGTTTGAATCATGGATTATATACATGTATGATATATGTCTGATTGCACGATTGCAGGTACATGACATCGACTCCACCTAGTTTCACAGGTCTGAGCATGTCCAGGATCAATGGTAATGTTGATTGGGAGATAGTAACGAGGTTTTTCCTAGTCTAGCCTCAAACCTAGTCACAACATGTCGTCAGTTTAGGTCTGGTATGTTTGGTTGTCACGTCTAAGTTTGCCTTGTTACTTTTTATGAAAGGTTTATTTTGTGAATTTAATGCTAGATTAATGTTCTTTATAATTTAGTGCTTATTTAATTAATTTTAAATATTGTAGTTAAAAACTTCATATTTTATTTAATTAATTAAATTAGTTTATTTGGTAAGATAATTTAATCATTGTGATTAAAGTTATTTTATTAAATAAATTAAGTAATTGATTAAATTTCTTATTATTGAGTGAATAGATTAAATTTAGTTTAAATGTGTTTGTGTGAATTGGAATTTTAATTATGTTTAAAGAAAATGAAATGAAATTTTGAATTTTTAAATTCAATAAAATAGAATAATTCTTTATAATTGTTAAAAGAAAATATCCGTGAGTTTGTTAGAAGATATTTTCTTGATTTTCCATGTGTGTTAGTAAAATTAAATGCAAATTCTTGTTGAGGATTTTCTCAGAGAGAATATTGCCAGAATTGGGAAAAGCAAGAAGGCACTTCACGGAAAAGAAAAAAAATAGAGAATTGCTGAAAAAATTGTGATTATTTTTGGGGTTTTGATTTTAAAATTCTGGAAGATCTCGGGATTATTTTCTGGTTTAGTTATTCGCATCTTTCTGGAAGTGGAGGTTTGGAAAGGGCTTTGGACGTTGCACTCAGCAGGTAAAGCTTTTCTTCAACTTTCATTTCTTCAAGCTACAGGAATACAGGTTCTTTGCTATTTATTTAGTTTATTGTGTTTTGAAAAGATTGTCTATTTAAAGATTTAATTTTGTAAAAGTTTTGTTAAATTTGTAAAATAAAAAGGATTGCCTGTAGAAGAAAATTTGATTGAAGCTTCTGTACTTCTTGGTAAAATTTTGTAGAAAAATTGTTACCTCTCTATGTAAAATTTTGAAACAAAACTTTATAGTAAAATTAGAGAGCATCACAGAAGGTTATTGTTAAACAACAGAAAATTCTCAAAAGGAAACAGAAGAAAATATTTGTAGATTTGTAAATGAAACTCACTGATTAGTTTGAGGAAACATAAACCTTTGTGATAGAAAAGATTTTGAGAATCTGGATTGAAAATGAAACTCTTTGTTATGGAAATTGTTAATTTCTGACAAAATTGTTAAATTACTTGATCTCTAAATTTTTTGTAGAAAACCCTCTGTGAAAATAATTGCCCGATTATGTTATTTTTATTGATTAAATTATATATATATATATATATGTATACAATTGATATATATACATATAGATAAATAAATATACATATATGAATTTTATAGTGACATTGATATGAAGAGTTTTATTTTATTTAAAGTTGAAAAAGGCTAGACGCGATTTAAAAAAAAATCACAGAAATTTATATTATTTTTGTCCAGACGCGTTTCCTTCAAAAATTGTAGAAAATACAAGTATTTGGGGGAAGCGCAGGGGCTACCCCCACAGCCGCCCATGAAGGGCAACGACTATGGAGGTAGCTGGCACTGCCCACATAGGTAGCGCTCAGGCTGCCAACACAGTCACGACCCATATGGGCCGGCTATGAAAACAACGAATAAACCCTCAATATAAATATATTTCCCTTAAATATTTTAAATTTTGATTTTGATTTTATTACAAATTTTATTTTGTACAAATTTTGTTAATACAGATTTTATTAAATTATATATATATATATTTGTTGGAAAATTTTATGTTTAATTTTAGTATATTGAAAATTGTGTATATACATTTTAAATGTATATTCTTTCAATAGAAGAATGAAATGAATTGTTTTTTTTTAAATAAAATGTTTTGTAGAGAAAGATGAAAATTATTTAATTATTATTGGGAAATTGTAGTAAACAAATAGATTCTAATGCATTATTTGTTTTAAAATGAAATTGTATTAAGATAGTATATTTTGGTCCAAGTATTATCATTATTATCTTGAGATGGCAAATGGATTTAGGAAATCCTAGTGTTAGTTAAATGATTGTATGAATTGCATATTAAGATGTGTATTCTTCTGATCATGAAATTGTTGGGACAAATTGGGGTTAATTGAGAATATAACTCTTCCAGATGTAATTTCTTGAAAGGGAGTTGTTTTATGATGGTTTCATATTTCAAATAAACTAGGGTAGTGCACATGGTTCTATTCGGTTTTTAGACACCTGGTTCTATGAACAGGTTGTGATGTCTGTTGTTATATGGTTGGTATTTGATGATTGGTTTATGTTCACCTTGTCTACCCTTAGTGGAATTAGTTTCCTTGTGTTATCATTAGGGGAGTGGCTCTTTATGAGGCTTGGCACACAAAGTGGTGCCTGGGTAACTCATGTAGAGTTAGTTAATCAGTGAAAACTAAATCAACACATTAGGTAGTCTAAAACCTTTAACTAGAATTAATTAAGCCTCACTCATGGAATCAAAGGCTAGTTCAGACTTGGGGATGAGTTGAGAAGGCCTGGAATGGAAAAATTGATATCTAGTCATTATGAAAGATATTCGATTCCGCAACAGATTGCATGCGGGGCCGGGTTTCGTAAGAGGTTACCAGGGTAACCCAAGATGGGGGCCGGAACCTTGGAAGATTTTCTTGGGTAACCTATGCAACATTGTGATGACACTCCACCTATAATAATAGTATCTTTGTGAACTTAGTGTATTTGATCCTTCAATTCTGGAAATAATGTAACCATTAAGTTAAGTTGGTACTTGTATAGTTTTGTCTTTGGTATCACCTGTGTCTAGGGTTTGTAGGTTATGTCTAGGGAACCTGTTTACTATCTCCAAGCACGAGGGGTGGGCCTACGGGTACCACTTGGTTGGGTGGAACGTGCACCTTACACTATTGGGTCCCTAGTTCTTGTTCATGGTGACGAGTACTTCTTGGATGGAGAGCTCGTATGTGAAAATGTACTTTCTCATATTTATCATTTGTATCAGTGGAAACCTTACTTATGTATCACTCCTCAATTGTAATCAGGGAGACCTTTTGTAACATATAATTGTACACTTTTGTATGACCCACCTCATTTGGAAATGAGTATTGTAAATGTTATTATAACTGCAATGTAAAGAAAGAATCATATTTTTTCTTTAATGATGTAATTTATTTGTTATTGAATGAATGCTCTTAATTTTATGAGAATTAAACACATGCTATGTTTTTTTACCTTTGTCATCTATGGGATTTACATGTAGTGTGTCGTCACGTATCTTAGGGAATGTTTGCATTAGTGAAGTTCATGTTTACACTTTAAAAAAAAAAAATTATTACACAATCATAGTCATTGCAACATTCTTTAGGTTATGTGGCAGGGCATTGCACCGTACGTAGTCATCACCATCCATGCAGACCAGTCCCACCATCCATCAGATTGTCACCCAGTTAGAGAAACCACAAACTTCACAACCTCCAGTCGAAGGTTAGGAAACTCCAAGACACTGCGACAACAAAGAAGATCGACTAGTCGGGAAGTTAAGAAACTTCTGAATACCGCGACAAGGTTCCAAGGTTAGAGAAGTCAGCGATCCCTCAACCAACACACTGTCGCCCGGTTTCAAACTTCCAGAACCTCACGACGTAGGTTACAAGGTTCAAGTTTTGGGTGATAGGCCGAAAATGAAGACCATTGATTAGCTTTTTAATCAAATGGTTGCAGGTTGATTCTGTGACCTAATATGCATGTGCCTTTTAAAAGTCTTGTTGAGGCCCAAAATTTGTTTTGGGCCACACGATTAGGTTTAATCGTGTGGACCAAAACAAATTCCTGACCTCAAAAAACCTTTTAAAAGGAATGTGTGTATTAGGGCACGAAATCAACCTGTACCCATCTGATTAAAAAGATAATCGATGATTCGATGACAATAAATAAAAGCCCTATTCAAGGCTAAAGTATCCCTAAAATTAAATGCTAATTTATTAATGTGGCAATATTGCCCCAAAATTAATGGTAGTAATATAATATTACTAGAAAATTTAATTAATATTTGTAATTATAGTATAAACTATTGGCGAATCGGTTCCAATGACACATCGTTTACAAAGGAAAATTAATTGGGACGAAATTAATTTTTTGTAAAAACCTGGCGATTCAACATCCTTTTTAGCTTGTACTATTAGCCATTTCTGGAAGTCCCGATTTCAATTGTTCGCGAATTGGCGAAGATTCGCCACTAAATTTTTCCCTGATTTAAATAATCAAGAGGGAATAATGGATTAATTAAATAAATTTAATTATTTATTTAATTAAAGAGGAGATTAGACATTAGTGATGTATTTAAACAAAACAAATCTAATTTGTCTATCTAAATAGTCAAGAATAGTAGGTATGAATTAATTAAATAATTAAGAATTATTTAATTAATAGTTGAATTTGGATAGGACATAATCAAATATTATGTTTTAGAAGAAATATGGAGAAATTAAGAGTTGTAGGCGTAGGTAAATTTTAGGTGTCTACAAGATTCATGAGCTAGAAGAAAGCAATTGGGAATTTAGTGTAATTTTCTTTGAATTTCACTTTAGCAATATTGGGATGAATATGTGTTTTCTCAATCAATTAGTATATGTATCAATACAAAAGTTATAATATGATTATGAATTTAATTTAATGGTTTAACCTAATTCATATTATAGAAGAATGAATAACTACCTTCACATAGGAATTAAAATTGGAGCATACCCATGAGAGCTATCTCTTGAGGCATTATGAGGAGTGATATCAGTCCCTAGTTAGGACACCATCATCTTTGTAGGATGAACAAAATTGGGTTTTATATAACCCACTCACTTCAAATTATCTTTCTTCATTTAATGTAACATTATATTCATTACATTGCATGTGTAATATTGAAGTGCACATGATGCATTATTGTGTGAAGTGTGACAAATTTATATTAGAGTTGTTTATGTTTAAAAAATAATGTTGATATTTATATCCATGTTTAATTATGTAATGAAAGATGAGAGGGGGGAGATACTAGAGTAGGGGATTATGCACCATAGATTATCCCCTATATGTGGATGACTAATGATTATATAAGGGTTCTTTATCCCTCTTAACAACCAAGTGATCCTTGTGCATATTTGATTTTATATCTTCCTTTTTACTTTCTCTTTTATATTTGACATTGTATCCCATTTATGATATATAACATGTTAATGCTACTATTCTTATATTATAAAAGTATAATAATTATCAAAATTATAAGCTAGATATAAAAAGATAATAAACCAATATTCATGACTTACCATAAGAATTATGAAGCATAAAGCTATATAAGAGTAAAAAATAGTTGTTAAAGTTTCTTACATTATTCTATTATGAGCATATCCATACATCAGCAACAAGATGTCTAAAACAAAATTAATCCATTATATGATTTATTTTTAAGATTCAATCTATCTTTAATAAGAGACTATAACCATTAAAACATCATGATACCATATGAAACCATACCCAATTACAATTGTAGTAAATATTAATTTCTCTTTAATTATTTTATTCATTAATTCTTCTACATTGATTCACAATAATTAATTCACACCGTACTTACATGTCTCAAGTCACATAGTTCACAATATGAAAAAATATGGTCCACTTGACAATGATTACATTTTTCTTGAAACACTAGAAAATATTTGAGTCAACACAAGATCATAGAATCTTAATTCATAAATCCAACATCTATTTACTCAATAAAAATCATAGAGTTAATATTTAAAAATTTGCAACACCATAAAATTTTGTATTTAATATCCAAATAGCTAGAACCATATAAATTGATAAATTGGTATCCCTGAATCTTCAAATCATAAACCCTTTAGATATTTCTTAATATGTTTATCTTGTATGTTTAGGGGGATTTTGTCGCCCCCAACTTCATAGTGAGAATTCCCCACTCCATCTACTCCCCTTTATGACTCACCAAGGATACCTTTAGGATATGATAGTTTTATACATATCATATTACTCCACACATGCCTCAAAAAAATATTAAAATAAAATACCAAAGCTAAATCTTCAAAAAAATATAAATGATATTAAAATTTAAAAGTGTTCATTAATGCAACATTCTAAAATTTAAATAAAAAGTACAATAAAATAAATCTTTGAGGCAAAGAGGGTTATTCAAGTTTAACTAGCTAATGTAGCCGAAAGAAAGAAAAGTTTAACATTGCTAGCTTAACAAATAAATAAAAGAACAAATAAATAAGTAAATAAACTTAAAACCTTATTAGAGTTTGTGCATCATGAACTGTAACGCCCCGCTAAGGGACCAAGTGGATTAACACAAAAGACCATCAACACCAAGCCAATTTTTTTTAATTTAAAAAAATAAAAATAAATTAAAGTAACACTAACTAATGCAACCCAACCAATTAATATGAATGACATCATTACAATAACATGATATTATAATCACATTATAACCTAAAAATAATATTGAACATAACCCATTTGCACACCTATCCACCATGGTCCCGTAACGTCGCTACTAAGATACACCTACACTAATTAAACCTAAAAAAAAAAATATTTGATACACTATGACCATATTTTATTAGCACTTGAATGTAAATTAGTCTCATACATCAAATTATATATGATAACATGTCAAAATTATCTTCAAACCACATCTAACACTATGCCAATATAAATCTATTCTTAATCAATGTTATAAAATAAGTACATAAAGATATATCATATCTACTGTTTAATTAAACTCATGCATTATAAATACAATATTTCTATATTAAACCGCTCTATTACATACTAAACAATAGTAAAAATGTGTATAATCAAGATTGTATCAATTCACTTACTTTTCCTATACAAGAATGCTACCATGAACACGATTCATTAATCTAAGAGGTACATATGTATAAGATACATTAAACATAATTTTTTTATGAAAATATCACCTGCACATAAATTCAACTATAGAATGAAGCGAAAGGAAAGACTCTCCATGTTGCACACGAATTGCACCACCTAAATCCCAATGGATGGTTCGGAAATACCACCCTACCATGTGGAACCCTGAGGCCCACTCCCCCCGTGCTAGGAGACAACACTAGGCCCCACAAACAAGCAAACAACAGAACAAAAACAACAAGTGGCTGACACTAAATACTCAAAGAAGACTACCAAAATAAGAATCAACCGAAAATTACAATAACTTCACAAATGCTTCTAGGTACTTCTATAGACCCAATCACATAACAAAAATGGATAGAAAACTAAAAAAATTATCATTAAACCACAACACTACAATAAATTATATTACATCAATCTCACAATATTATAACATAATAACACACTTTATTTTAGTAATTCACAATCAAGACCAACAATGCACATCCTTGACATAATTGATTTTTACATATACAGAAGTCTCAACATAAGATCTCACAAACATGAAGAAATTAACAACATGCAAATAGTAAACACATTTAAATAAAAATGGTACAATACAATACAGATCAAATAATATAGTTATATCCTCTAATACAACTTTTAAAATTGAACTAATTCTCACTTGACAACAGTCAAATTTGTCAAAAATAAAACAGCCCTAAAACAGTCATATCAACTCAAAATCAAAATCTGTAAAATACCCATTGCAGATTTAGTCGTTGACTACTCAGCAACGAAAACAAAATTGACCAAAAGTGAACCATAAATTTATAAAATACAAAACAATAGACAACTCTCATAAAACCCTCTTTTCGGCAATATTCGATTACAGTCAAATGACAAAATGAGTAACTCAATAATCAGATTTTATCTAAAGTAAAATATTAAAAAAAATCTTAAAATTAATTTAAGCCCTTTCAAACCCCTATAAATCTAAAATCTCAATTTTCCATTGACTGTTTACAGGGAGAAATAAAGATATTTGCAGTCATAGAGGAGCAACTTGACAGCAGTCCCGTGTTTCAACCATATCTCACAAACTACGATCTGAGTTTCTGCAATTTTTGGACAGAATTTAAACGACAACGAGATGAAAAAACCCTTTAAAAATATCACGAACCTAGTGCGTAAAAACAAAGTTATGAAGGACGCACTCAGAACCTTTTACTGTGAACAACAGAAAATAATAAACATGTATTCATTTTTATTTTAGAATAAACAAATGTTTCATTCACACACAAAATAAAACTATCCAATATTTATTTTTAAAAATCAAAAGAAAGAAATCAATCAAACCATTCATGCATACAAAATAAAATTTTAACACGAGATCTGAAAATCCAACCTGGATCCAACACTTGAGAATGACATAAATTTAATGCTGAGCTCCAAAGTTTTCAACTTTCAAAACCCTCAAATTGCAACAAATTTCTCATTGCTCCTTCCTCTTTGCAAGCATGGAAAAATCTCTAGGAAAAAGAATCCAAATCCAACATGCACTCTAAAAAAAGAATAACCCAACCGAAAGGAAACCTTTTTTCTCCTCCAAAATAAAGAGAACACTTTCCCCCAAAAAAACCCAAAAGACAATATCCCAGCCACCCTTTTAACTTCCATTTCACTTCCCCAAACCAAAAGACAACCTCCCAGCCACTCTTTTAACTTTCATTTTTGTCAATTTTCATAATGGAGTAATTAAGGTGGGTTCTGGACTCTAAAAAAATAATTTTATAAAATAAAAATACCTCTCACCCATAAAGCTATCACATAAGAAACATTTTAAATCATTAAAACCACATAAAGATTCCATAAAATATAAATTAAGTGACCATTTTAATAAAATGAATCAAAAGACTAATAATACAACAATTACATCCAAACAAAAGTAAAAAAAATATTACTCAATAAACAATAACCAAATACCAAATAATGATAATAAAAAATAATAATTAAATAATTATTCCTCAAAATAATAACATAATAAAACATAACATAAATAAATGTCACTTATGGATAATATTATATCACACCTCAAACACATTAATAAAAATTATAACAATAAATATGATAGAGTCAATATCTAACTTCACTCAAATAATTCACAAATTAAGGTAAAATATAAATCATAAAATAACTTCACATGAAAGAACAACATTCACATCAAAAGATAAATAACACTAATCACAATCATAACACAACTAACCATGGGGTTTAACACCAACAGGTTGGAATCCAAAACTAAAGTTAGACAACGAAATCAAACACTCATATATCACATAAAAAACAATCAAATAAATGCAACACTCCAAACATAGGATAAAGGAGATCAGACATTGTCTCATGACAACTCGAAAAAGTTAACACATTCTTCATCAATTGTCTCTAATTGAGAACAATGGCTAGGGTTAGGTTATAATTTGGGCCTAGATGTTATCTCCTCAACCACCATTGGGATTAGAGGCACGCTCAGACCTGCTAATTTAGGTAGAGACGTAGCCTAGTACCTATTCACTTAAACATACAAATTAGAGCACATGTGCATAATAGCCGAAGCACTAGGAAAGAAGTTCTAGCAATCGTATCTCATTCCCGTATGTCTCTCATACGTCCAATGGTACGATGCTGCCCTTTCCACTTATCCTAACAAACATACTACTATATCACTCAGTTATCCAAGTAAATCTCTGCATAATAACAATAACATAACAATATGCATTATACTCACCAAAACACTAATAGAAGCTCATGCCCCATCTTACAACCACAAAGCTTGAACACAAATCAGTATATTTTATGATAATAAAGATAACCATAATCAAAATCATGACAACACAATGATAATATATTAGAATCAAGTGAAAACCCCAAAGATAACAAAACACTTTCATCACATCAATATGTCAATAACATACATCGTAGTAATGGTTATGTCTAAACACACACATCATGATAAATATATCCTTAAACATATATAATAAATTATTTCCTAACCTTTTTACTTAGTCCATAAATTTATGATATATAATATCAATTGTTTAACATCATTAGCACATATCTTTAAATGTCTCTATTATTTTACTTTAATGTCCAAGTTCCAAAGCCAAACTTCATGCACATCCATTATGAGAATGGAGGGGCACTACATGAACACCATGTATCTTCAAACAAAGACAACTAAGGGGAGGATAGAATGGTAATATTAAACTATATCAAAACTAAGGAATATAATATCATTTCATACAATCAAATTTCCTACACAATAGACATGCTCTACAACACATACCAATACTATATGCCTAAAATATCACACATGGAAGAGAACTTATAGCTCCTCAAAATAAATATACCATAACCAAAAATTTTATCAAGTGAAATATTAATGACCATTTTATTAGGCTAAAATTACCATTGCATCATGATGTTTATTCATCATCTATCTTAGAACACCCAATCTAACACACTATCACGGCTATCAAGTAGTTAATGCAAATTTCAATTTTAAGCTCTCAAAGTTGACCTCAAGAGTAAATAACTAATAGTTGACATAGATTCTCATAACCAATGGTAATAGGATCCAAAAATAAAAGGCATGTAATAATCCATACTTGACAATACAACATATTAACTCTATGTTCCAACTAAACCCAAATAAATTTACTTAACAATACACAACCATCACAAGAGGGTACATATAAGACTCATGTACTCCTACTAGTTTCATACTTATATTTAATCATTTTGGAGTCTAATTTTTTTATATTGCTTCTACATTATAATTTTTAGCTCATTTCACTCATATTCAAAATATAATTTGATTATATATTTAATTTATGTTGTCATAACCCTAGTTTAAATATTTGTATTGAGCTACAATTCAATTCTTACTTATGTTACATATAAAAATTTCTTCTTGTTAAAACAACATTATCTTTATTCCCTTTGTAACTTATGCAATGAAATAATTTTCTTACGTATTCTAACCTAGTTTTCTACCTTCCATATCATATTTGAGTTATTTTTTATTTTCACTTTTTAATCATTTCCTTTCCAATATTTACTTTTTATGCACAAATAACAATATTTTTTAACTCTAAGATGCATTTCCAAGTATTCATGATGAGACATTGACATAATAAGATTGATAAATAAATTTCATACATTAAATGAAATCACACAAAACATAAAATTAGACACTTTCCTACATATTTTATCATTTCATAACCTATTAAAGAATCAAAATTTTATAACCTACTATGATTTATCTATAATTGGTCTCCTTGTTATTATTAAAAAATTAAACAAATTAAATAAAGAACATGGTGACATTAGTATAATTTAGATTTTTATTACATTATGACCATCCACAAGAAATTTTTATGCTTAATTCTTACTAATAAATGAATCAAATCAAAATTTTAACATAATGTTCAAACAAGTATCCTTCAAATTTCTTCTTACTATTTGAATCCTATTTAAGATGAACCTTGAGTTAATATGTTCAATTTCTAATGTAATTAATCATTTAAGGTCTCAAATGGTTATGGTTTTGAAGAATTTTTAAAAAATAATTACAACTCGTTATCTAATAAAATGCACTAACATACATTAATAAGGCCAACTATATGAATTAATTAATGAAGGGAATACAAAAAAACTACTTTTAATCACAATTTAAAAAATTATATCAAGAAATATTTTTAAAACAGGACACACATTTATATGCATGGATAATTATAACAAGTAGCATATTCTAAAGCTTGGTAATCTCAAATACATCTCATAAGGAATAATCTTATTTAGGACAATTTTATATTTAAAAGGTATGTCGTTAGAGATATTGTATTCATGAAAAGAGTAAATACAAGCTCTATATAGTATCTTTCAAAAATTAGTTAACTAAATGTCATATTCTCAACATTTAAAATATTAAAACACATAAGTATATTAATTTTCACATGACCAATGAAAAAAAAAGACGGCTCAAAGAAAGCATCTTGTGTAGTCCAACATTATTTTAAAAAAAAATCAGAACTTCCATCGCCAAATCCATGGGCCACAAGGCTATCGAGGAGACTGCCATTTTGATCATTGTTAGTGTATTGTATTGCATGTGTGTAAGGGGGAAATAGGGAAGATACAAGAATATCAAATTGATGATTAGAACCTAATCTAAACAAAAAAATGCTAATTGATTTATGCCCATTACTCACAAAATGTAACTATAAAACCAAGAAATCAAGAATGAAATTGACATAAAAATAATAATAATGAATTCAAAATGAAATAGCTTTACCATCCTGTGTTAGAGTGTATCCATATTGACGTATGTTGGATTTTTCAATTCAATACGAAGCCTCCATTTGTGCGTGCGAGAGCTTGAAGAACGTGTGTGTGTTGATCGAAGATGTGGGTTGAAGATGTCAAAAGCTCAATTAAGATCTCTGCATTACTTTGTTGTGTGAAAGATATTGATTCTTTGATCCTTTTTAAGAAGGAAGAGGTTTGTTATATAGAATTTGTGATTTGAAATGGATGATCAAGATTGCATAGTAGAATATCTTTATTAATGATCAAAAGATGTTGAGAGGATTTAGATGGGCATAATCTATGCAAATTGATTATGTAATTAGTGTGATTGAAGAAATAGATTGAGCAATTGGTGGTTCATAATTTGCACAATCAAGAAAGTGGGTGAAGATAAATAATTAATGGATTTAATTAATTAATATTTTTGGTGTTGAACATGCAAATCAAATTTGACTTGTGCAAACAAAGTTGTTTATTTGATTTGACCTTTTTGATGATGTTTTGAATAGTTTATTTATTCAATTTTGGAGGGAAAGTGATTAATTAAACTAATATGTTTTAATAATTTAATCTATTTAGGGGAATAAAGTGAATTAACGACATAATTAAATAATTGGCGTTATTTAATTAATCAAGAGGAATAAAGTTAGATTATGACTTTATTAAATAAGTGAAATTTATTTAATTGGTCGAATTTGATGAAAAAGTCAATTAATTAAATAAAGTAATATTATTCAATTAATAGTAGAAATTAGGGTTTTTGGTGCAATTAATGTGAAATGCAATTATATTCAATGATAATGATGTCGATGATGCAAAAATGTCATTTAAGGTGTGCAATAACTGTTAGGTCAATTTTACATGTCTACATTTTGCCCCTATTTAAGACAAAGTATTGGTTGCTTTGTTTCAAAGGTTTGATGTTAAGATCAAGTTTTTTGAAAAAATTTATATGCCCCACTGTGTCCCAACAATTAGCAGAATGATGGTAAGACTCTGGGCTGCCCCCTCGAGAGGTTGGCCGAAAATTTCAAATTTGAGGTTAGGCTCACCACATATGCTATTTCAATTATGATGTGTAGAGGGAAAAAAAAAAGCTTATAGGTCTCTTGATGATAGTTAATTTGTTCTTGGGAGGTCTTAATTTTACCCTTGGAAAGTTTCTAAAGCAAAAATTATGGTTTTGGGGGGTTAAAATAGGTAATTAGGGTTCTAATTACCTCATTTGCACTTTGAGCCCATAGAGAATTCTTGCCTCTACTTTTCTCGTTTCCTCAGTTGTCAAGGAGATATGAAGAGGATTCAGGGAGCCCCACATCGCGTGGACGCAGTTCATGAATTTGGATGACTTGCAAGTGTTGGTGCACCTGTATGTACTCTTTCATTTTTTTTTTTCGTCTTTTCATGTTAGCATTATTAATGCACAAATAAAAATTAGGCGAATGCGCTAGGTTTAGGAATTTTGTGCTTTTGCATCAGTTTTAGCACTTTTGATCTTGTAAAGAGCTCGCTTTTGATATATTTTCACGCACTTGCTCTGATTTTGTGTATTTGACTTAATTCTTCACTTTTGTTTTTTGCTTTTGCTCTATTTTTCACTTTTTTATTTTTTTTGCCTTCGTTTTGTGCACACTTGTGATGATTTTGAGCTTTTGAAAAAAAATTTCACTTTTGAAAGTTTTGCTATGAAAAATTTCCATTGCTTTGAGCCTCAATTTCTTGCTTTTGCCTATTTTCATCGCTTTTGTTAAAAATTTCATCGCTTTTGCTAAAATTGTTTCGCTTTTGACTTTTTTGGAATCCTAAGTCAATTTGTTCATCGTTTTAGATTCGTTTATTATTTTTCAGAGCAAATCTTTAACATTATGGGTTGAATGATTGTAAGTGGTCCTTAATTCTCTCTAGTTGAGGGAGTGACAACCACGAGATCTATTTGATTTTGATCATTGCTTTCAATATATTGGAACGAGATATTTTAGATGTTGTCGAGTTATGACACATTTTCTACATGCCCACTATCAAATTTCATAGCGCGATGATGACTATGCTCATGGAGAGGTGGCATTTAAAGACCTTGTCCTTCCATTTACCTGCTAGGGAGGCCACCATCACTCTTGAGGATGTGTGGAGGAACCTCTACATACCCATTCATGGAGAGCTCATTAAATATTTTGTTCAACAGGGCACCCATGCTATGCATCACATTCTTGGTGTGAGATGTCTAGAGGTTCAACAGTTAGAGATAGATTCATCACATTTTGTTGGCAGTGTCGATCCCGTTTCCCTTGTTCTTTGTGGTTTGGTTTTAGGGATTGTTGTTCCTAATAGGAGAGGTTGACAATTTCGTATGGGATGGGGTATATGCATCAAATAGATGTTCAAGCATGGGACTAGATATGCATGGGGTCCATTTCTTCTTGCCCACCTATATAGAGATATGCATGAGGTTGTATATCATGGTGGGAAATCTATTTCTGTCGGTGTCTCTCTTCTTCATGTATGGGCCTGGGAGCACATCTTAGTTACACGGTCTGATGGTATATTGTATCATACTACTGGGGATCTATATTCTTATCGTTAGAAATATTTTCTGCATTATACATTTCATGGACAACTTTCCTATTGGCATTGTGTATTTGATGATATGTCAGGTTTTGTATGGAGACCATATATGGATTGTGAGGCATGGACTGACGATCAGGAGAAGTTGGTATACTATAGATAGACTAGATGGTTGATCAATCGCGTGCACTCTGTTTTGGAGAGATATCTTCCTGGTAGGTTTTGTAGGTAGTTTGGAGAGAGATAGGGTTGATTTCTAGATGCTTATGAGGCTTGGTTTGGTCGGACCACTAGAGAGGTCTGTGTATGGGGTCTATAGGCCAATCGAGATGTTGCTATTGGTATGTTTAGAGCTCTTGCCCCATTCAGATGGGGTTGACCAGTGGGCTTAGCAGATCCAGGTACTACTCTTGATTATGATCAGTGGTGAGCATGAAACCTTCCTTTGAGATTCATAGATCTTTTTGGTATTCCCACAGTGGGTAGGGTAGGCATCATAGGTCATCGAGGAGAGAGACAACGCATTGAGATCATTGCAAAGCAACTTACTAGGGATCGATAGGACGATGCCATGATTAGATGTAGTAGGATCAAGGATAAGTTCCAAGTCCCCCTCCACCACCTAGGGATGGAGGTGTACTATTATTACAGATGACGGTTGCAAGGGATACCGAGATATTACAATGATAGGCCATGGAGGCATCGATTGTCACTCTCAATACAGATTGAGACACAACTTGGAAAGAGAGAGAGAGGGCTTCATGACAAAGAGAGACACTAAGATTGGGCATTGTTTAGTTGTGAAGACCCAGTTGCAAGCTGTCACCACTAAGAGGGACAGTCTTAGGATAGAGCTTAACAGTTTACAAGCTGAGCAATATTAGTTGCGATAGAGGTTGATGTATTACCAAAGCCTGTATGAGGCCTCTATTTCTAGAGCATAGCAACGTCCATGATTTGGATAGTCTAGTGTTGCAACAGGGGTTGAGTCAAGTGGACACTCAATTAGATAGCTTGAACCCGAGACAGATCCCGATGTTTAGAGTCCTCCTCCTCTAGCTGGGCAGTGAAATATTTCTACTTTATTTTTATAATATTTTTATTCAAAGACTTATATTGCAGACATGATTTTGTAAATATATTCATTGGCCCACCTGAGGCCTCGTATATATGTATATTCTTGTATTATCCTATCACACATGTTTCACTGATGATGTACCATGACATTCTCCTTTTTTGATGATGATATATATGAGATATACATGCTTCAATTCAGCTTCATTATCTGTTTATGTGATGCTTTATGGATGATGATGTATGATGATGTGCGTGTATACATGTTTTTGTGTACTTTTCTAATGTATGTATATGATGTGGATGGATGGACCATATATTCTCATATGATGTTTTATTATGTATATGATGATGTTGATATATGATGGATGTATGCCTTATACATGATATATGATGTCTTCATTGCTTTATTATTATCATGATATGTATTGATGACACTATGGATGTAGGATGGATATGGTACTAATGATATTATGATGTAGGATGGATGTTAGTTAGAAGATATATTTGATGATGGATAGAAATTTGATGTTGTTAGTTGTTGATGAGTATTTCTTTTAATTTTCTTGGAGGTTTCACATTTTGAACAATCCTTTTTGATGTAGCAAATAGATACGATGCACCAGGGTATTAATGAACAAGGTGACATTGTATCTATTACATGAACTTTGACTTGACATACAAAGAATATTCTTGCTCATACCAGACATATGAAAACTTTTTTTAAAATATATAGTTGGGTTGTGTTAAAACTTTTCAGACCATTTACACATAGAGGTATAAAATACCTAACATGTAACTACTACATAAATTGTCATAAAAAAACTTCCATACACTCAATAAAGCAAGTATTCACCATGGTAGTATCACAAAAACATCTTACAAATAGCAAACCGAAATGACACTCAATTTCCCCCATTCCTTCTTCTCTAAATCCTTATGGACATCCTCAAGAGATCTTGGGAATGATTCAATAAAATAAATCATAAAGATAATACTATATAAAGATAAAAATAAAGTTTCAGTATCACTTTCCATATTTTTTTTGAGGTTTTAGGCTATTATCCGTTGTTGATCATGTCTATCGTATGAATGGATCCGTTAAGATATATCTCAAGATGTTGTTGGTGAATTGTCAAAAGATAGGTAGTTAAGAGTTTGTCCTTGTTTTCATTTGTTTTGTAACCAAATCTTTGTGATTGTTTTGCTTGAAAGTTCTAGCTTTTGATCTTTGCTCTATTTGTTTGTCCATTTTGTTAAATGGTGAATATGACGATTTGTTTATTATGGGAGAAAAAATTATTACAGATTGTGATG